>JAVYIG010018070.1:0-22749 GCA_035222895.1 Strongylocentrotus droebachiensis
CCTACGTTTAAAAAACATTTATACTAACATAATTATATGTATACATGTATCAATCAAAAATTCAGATGATTTAAAGAAAAGGATACACGGAAACCTAATCCCTCTACAGATACTTCAATGAATTTTATAAATATGTATCTGTACAAACAGATTTGAGACATAATGTAAAGAAAAATGAGCATACTATGTTTACTGTTAGTATACCTTTTCCTGGTTCTAATTGCCTACAAATATTCCATTTATGTTCATGTGCACGTATATAAAGAAATCATGTTGATAACTTCTTTTTAACAGCATCAAAATGCATGCACTTAAATAGAACTTAACAGTCTGAAAAGTTTGTTCTTATCCGTGCAGGATTGAGTGGACACTGAAATACAAGAAAAGGTACGTAAAAACTCATATAATCACCTTCCGGTTAAAGGCATGGAAGGACGCTGAACAGGCTTCACACACCGCATTCAACACCACTTCTCGCAGGCTGCTGGACGGCCTGCCAGAAGTATTATCCCCACCTGGATAGGATGATGATGATCCTGCTTGCACTCCCAATCCAATCCCCTCGCCCGCTCCCCGTGGACTGGCACGGGCTGAGGGATCGGCAGCACCAGTATAACAGAACGCGTAGGCTGTGGTTGCAGATGGACTCACATCAGGCTTGTCTGCACCTGAATCCATGGGGTGCAAGTTTGTGGGTGAATGGCACAGGGTAGATACATTAAAGTCCGTCCCTAAATTGTTGTTATGTGTGTGTTTTGGATGAAAACCCCCCCTTTTTGTTTGTGTGTGTGTAATTTAAAAAAAATTGCAAATGGGTGACCTTACCCCCCCCCCCCCCCCAACGGAACGAAATGTTGATCGGTCAAATTTTCAATTTTCGGGACGAAGAAAAAAAAAGTGCTCTTACCCCCCTCCCCCCCCCCTCAAAAAATCCTGCGTACGCGCCTGCTGAATACTACATGCAAATAGACTTTCCATTCGTTCTTGCTTTATTAGGCAACATTTAGTAAGATTTGGGGCATGAAACTTAAGTTCTGTTTAAAAAGAGAAAGAAATGTGACAAATTATGAAAAATATTTGGATTTCAGCATATCAATGCAACCAGTGATAATTTTTTTAATTTTTAAAATAAATTATTTAGATTCATCTTTCATTTTTATTAATATATACTGTATGCATATATTCTCATTTAAAAATAGGTTTTAAATTTAAACATACGAATTATGTTGTAAGTACAGGACGTGTCATTTTCACTTAAAACTCAGGATCACCTCTTTTTTTCATTTGCTATCAAAGTTCCTTGTTCTTTTCCATTAATTATGCGAATGTATTTTTATACAACAAACACACAAACCCACCAAAAACGAAATTTAAGCAACACTTCCAAAATAAACACATTTCATACCTTTCATTATACACTGCTGCTTCTCGTCATATAACCTCCTCACTCTGTCCTCCAGTTCATATCTCTCTACGCATTCCCTTGTAGTTGACAACGTGAGCCGTCAGTATTTCTTTGAGTTGCTTGACAGAGAGTGATTCAATGCCTTCTACAGTTTCCAAATCACTCAGAGATGCTCGTTTTCGTAAGGGCTGGGCAGGCGATTGATAATGAGGGAAAATTGCAATGTTTTTAAATTTAGAAAACATATATTTTAACACGTAGATCTAATTAGTGGGATTTGAAATGGCATACCCAAAGAAAATGCAATGAATTTTCCCAACATAACAAAATCCTCTGTGTGCCCATGCCTTGATCCATAATGCATGGCCGTCCAGAGGATTTTTTTTTTTGTTGGGGACCGGGGTAAAATGCAATAAATTATTGAAAAAATTATTGCATTTTCTGTTTTTTTTTATTTATGGAAACTGCCCCCTACCCTAGCCCCCGCTGCGTACAGTCATGGTTCAGTGACAAAGCAATGGCCTCGTAACTGTGAGGCCCCAAGATCAAAACCGTGTCGATGTACTATATTAGTGCCCTTTTGTGGGGCATTAATCCTCATTACTGCCATTTATGACTTAAGGGCGTAGGTCCCCTAGTTGATAAGCATAGTAGTATACACATGCTTTAGCAGTCACGCAAAACACACATTGTCAAGTTACTATTCAATAAAATCTGAGAATGTATACTATTATCTAGATCTATTATTTTTTAAATTATTTTTAAAATAATTCCATAAATTTGGGTAAAACAAAAAATATTCCAACTTTATGAGCGACAGTGTAGTATTATTTGAAGGCCAGTACACTGCATTTATCATCCGCGGTATAGAAAGACCAACATTCTACCGATGAAATATGAAATCATAGCTCTGCAAAGTGCTGAAGAATTCAAGAATAATTTTTTCAGAATGGTTGGATGATATGTAATTACTGACTAACTAGTAAGAACAATGTATAAACTTAATCTAATCACTCTTTCCATTATCAGCAAAGAAGCACAAGTTCATAACATGTAACTCTGTGTTGAGTGATTAATAATGCCATGATGCATTTAGTTGGCAGACATAATTATTAGTTAATATGGAAAGTAGGGACTTACAGATGTACTAGTACTGTTGAATGTGTCGCTGGTGAACCCTTCCCCAGGGGAACTACTCGTCGTAGTGGTGAAGAAGTCGAAGTTGGGTGGATCCTCACTGCTCCCTGTTCCCTGGGCGGATAACCTTGAAAAAATGTCATTAAACACCTCTTCGAACCCCTGGGTCACCCTCTTTCCTTGTGGCAGCTGCTGGGGCTGGGGATGTGCCTGGGGGTGAATGGCCCTGTTCCCTGGTGTGGTGCTGGTCCTATTGTTAGACGACGTTGACGCTGAGGATCTTGTGGCTCTTCCCACGTTACCCCCGCGCCGTGGGTTGAGGATGCATGTGGACGTACTGGACCACTAGATCCACTAGATCGTCCTTCTCTGTGCAGGATTGGGTGGACACACTGTGAGTTTTCAGATATAAACCTGAGATCCTTGATCTTCAGGGCCATGAGTTGTGCCCGTGTGGGGCTCCGTTGTATGGCACTGCATGCACTGCAGCCTTTCCAGGGCTCCTTGACGAAGCAATTGGAGCAGTAGTATTTATCACAGTCTGTGCAACGGTACTGAAACACAAAGGACAAAAGATGTGTTAAATCACTCTATTACATGTATAAATCAACAATTCAGATGATTTAAAGAAAAGGATACACGGAAACCTAATCCCTCTACAGATATTTCAATGAATTTTATAAAAAATGTATCTGTACATCAGATTTGAGACATAATGTAAAGAAAAAATGAGCATACTATGTTTACTGTTAATATACCTTTTCCTGGTTCTAATTGCCTACAAATATTCCATTTATGTTCATGTGCACGTATATGAAGAAAACTTTTTGATAACTTCTTTTTAACAGCATCAAAATGCATGCACTTAAATGGAACTTAACAGTCCGAAAGTTTGTTCTTATCCGTGCAGGATTGAGTGGACACTGAAATACAAGAAAAGGTACGTAGAAACTCATTTACTCACCCTTCCGCTTAAAAGACATGGAAGGACGCTGAACAGGCTTCACACATTGCAGTTTCATCTACAGGTTCACCGTAGCTATACTCTGTCCGCTGGACGGCCTGCGAGAAGTATTATCCCCACCTGGATAGGCTGATGGTGATCCTGCTTGCACTCCCACACCAATCCCCTCGCCCGCTCCCCGTGGACTGGCACCGGCTGAGGGATCGGCAGCACGGTATAACAGAACGCGTAGGCTGTGGTTGCAGATGGACTCACATCAGGCTTGTCTGCACCTGATCCCATGGGGTGCAAGTTTGTGGGTGAATGGCACAGGGTAGATACAGTACATGTAATTTGCACAATGAACAGAGGGTTGGGATGATGTCAAAGGTGTAATGATTCTCAACGCTGGCCAGTCATCTGAAAACATGAAAGTAAAAATTTTCGGAAATGTCAGAACATGGATAAGTCTAGAAAAAAAAATGAAATACAGATCTTTGGGTGACGAAGACTGAAAATTAAAAACTAAACACAACACCAACAATCCAACTGAAGTAAACGATTTCAACAGTAAAAAACAGGCCAACTGAAGTAACAGATCTAACCTCCAAAACAAGGAAAGTTGGTCAAAAGGCAAAACGAGGGAAACGCAAAAGGGAAGGTGTGCAAAAGGAAAACTTCACGTATCATAATCAGCGTGTCAAGCAGGCTTGCCGGAACAAAGAGCAGATCATCTGGGAGAGGCAGAAAAGGTGGCCTCAGGTGGCGGGGTAGCAGGGCCGCACAGTGGGCCAGAGAGGAACCAAAGTGCGCCAAAACTCGTGTTTGGGGATTTATTTTTTATAAATCCAGAGGAAATGTTTAGATTTCCAGGGATTTTTGCTTAAATTTTATTACCAACATTTTCTCTGATGTCTAAGCTTTAAGTTGATACCAGATTTGGCTGCCCGATTCTGCCCATTATTATGTTAGAGCCGTTTTCCGTGCAACATTGCCCCGAAAAATGTGTTTATTTTGGTCCGCGGTGTCAGAACAAGTGTCACGCGCCCCCTCGCGCCGTGATTTATGACCACGAATCCTTCATGATTCAGCCGCGGACCCCAAAAATCCACATTTTTTCGGGGCAATGTGGCAAGGGAAATCGGCTCTAACATAACAACGGGCAAGATCGGGCAGCCAAATTTGGTATCAACTTAAAGCTTAGACATCAGAGGAAATGGTGGTATTAAAATCTTAGCGGTACACCGCGGAGATCTAAACATTTATTCTGGATTTATAAAAAAACATGGATAATTAGTCCATTTTTTCAGTGAATTACCCTATAATATATAATGAAGATTGTGTTTCTATTAATTTTAACCCATTCACTCAAAGAAATGAACTATCAGGAATATGTGAGAGCAATTTCATATCAATAACTTAATAACTTATGTTGAATTGAAAGATTTATAAAATAAGTCACTTTTGCACTAAAACTGTCAATATATAGGGATTTTGCTGTTTGAAGTAGTAAATTTATACCCTTATTGTGCATACCGGAATTAAATATTTCACTGAAGTATTCCTCTATGTATTACCTTTCGACTGGGCAAGAAAAAAATTGGGAAAAAAAAATCACCCAAACTTAGTTTTGGCGCACTTTGGTTCCTCCCTGGCCCACTGTGGGCCGGGGTCATCAAGCTGGGGAGGCGACATCGCGGGCATCATGGCGACAGGCTCACTGGCCGGAGATGGATTGTCAGGAGTAAGGGGTGATGCACAAACAGGCGATGGACGGCGACGACGTGGAGTGCCATGGACCATGCTGGACGACACAACGGGAGTGGCAGGAGGAGCCCCGTGTACAGTGCTCAGGCAATGAGTGATGCTGCGAGCCGGTGACGGGGCCAGCGGAGGTCGTTGAAGGAGGAAGTCCAGGGACCTTGCTGTGACCGAGGGGATGTGCAGTGGACTCAGAATGTGAGCGCGGAACGGGCGGATGAAGTGAGTTGCGATGCAAACCAATGTCATCACCGATGGTCAACCTTGGTGCTGGGAGTTGTACAGGAATGTACTTCCACATGAATTTCCTATTACGAAGGGTGACACGCCCGGAGCCATTAACACACACTAAAGATATACATGTAATTATTAAATATGCACAACATGCAATGTATAAAATGTACATGTTAAACTACTTCCAAGGGAAAAGTTACAACAGTCTTGCAATTTTGCATGTTTTTAAAAATGAATTGTGTTTGAATAACATTTCAGATGTTATATCAAATGACCTTCAACATTATAGCACTTGATTTTATCTGATTGTAAAGATCTCAAGAGATGAGGTGTAAAGTGAATGTATATTTCTGTTTCAATTATTTTGTTGTTAAATGTACTTTATAACCGAATAAATACCTCTGAAGAGGAAAACAAAAATGATAAATTATACAAGGAAACCCGTTTACTTGCTAGACTTAACTGTCAGACACTATTGAGTGACTGACTGGCTTTAATTCTTCTTTGGTCATAGCATACATACATTGAGCTGTAAAGGGTACATAAGCATTTTTCTTCATCAATAACCCACTTCTTGTAATGACCAAAATTAAACTGATTGAATCTTTGCGCAGCACAAAACGTACGATCATTTGGTACAATGGTCTAAAAATCAGACTACTTACTGATTTGGTACTACTTAAGTCGATTCGACAACTAATAGTCGTTATTTCCCTATTTAAAGACATTTTCAAGCCCCACTTTTTTAAGGGCAGTACTAAATTAGTACTTTTCACCGGAGATTTCTTTAAAAAGGTTATTTTTTCTCTAGCTCTTTGGATTCCTGATAAATAAAAAAGGTTTTTTTTGTTGTTCTTGTCTCTCTCTCTCTCTCTCTCTTTGGACTCCTGAGAAAGTTAAAAGGGGGTTATAAAATATCTTGAATATCATAGATAGGGGGTTACATTCCGGATTTGGGGGTCTTCAAGGCAAGACTAAAGCCCGCGAGAGGGGGGTTCAGAAGTGTTGGCAGCCCTAAGATAGGGGGTGCTTTCAAAGGGAGGGAACAAGCATACGCGTACCCTAAATAACATTGAGGGGGCGGGATTCAAGCATGAAAGAACAATAAAGCACCAGAAAAAGATACTTTCAATTTAGTGAATTTCAGCAAATCTTGATAATAAAAATAATAATAATAATAATAATAATAATAATAAAAATATTTATAGAGCGCAACATATCCATTTCTAACTTAGAGATGCTCAAGGCGCATACAAATAATTTAAATTAATATTCAACATACTTGAGATTAAAGAAATATTAAATAACTTACATTAGATCACACAACTTCATGGTGCCATGGTACATACAACGTACGTGATAACATAAATCAAACAAACATTTTTAGATCGACAAGCCTTAGTATTTACCACTCCGCGGCCCTGGTCGCAGCCTGCCAGTAGGTAGCCTGTGCCACTTATATATATTGATACAGGCAGACTGTTTGATGCCTATGAAGTTTGTGTACACGTAATTTATACCAAAATCAAACTTAGATTATTCAAAGGTTTAAGTTAGATTCTAAGTAAAGTAACTCTTTTGTTTATAATTCTCCAACACGTATTTGATTGAATACACGCAAGACGAAACACTCACCGTCAACGCCAATGTCAAAATCAAATGTTGGCATGTATCATTTAGCAATGGTACATGTTTAAACTGATATTATAATGCCGAACACCAGCCAATTCGCTGTAAAATGCACTCACTCAAGGAAAACAGTTAGACCAGGAAGCTGTAATGAATGGAGATACCGTCTCGAAAGAATTTTCCGAAGGAAAAATATTCAAGATTAACCTGCCTTAACAAAGAGAAATGTCACCTTCTCCAGCCATCATTTCCATCTACAGCTGTCCATATCAATGCACAGTCCCTCTCTGGCATTCCAAATAGTACGAAATGTTACGCAACGCCATCTGCTTCCCTAAGTTCTCTATTCATTCTTTTGCAAAAATATGCAAGCATCGAGCTTTGAAGCCATGCGAGGCACCGAAAAATTAAGTCATGTTCAGTGAAGATGTATTTAGCTATAACATATCGTCACCGTTTTCACGAAGTGTCCCAAGAGCGTTTTAGCGTACAGAAACAAATTTTGAGATAAACGCGTTTAAAGTTTCACTTTTTTACAATCGCTGTTTTCACGGGGAAAAAGTACGTGATGGTATTCATTTTTTTGGATATCTTGATAGTACACTATCTACAGAATGAAATGATATAAGTTTTACGTGGAAATAATGTTTATTTAAACAATAATTAGACCTCAATCACAGAGGACAGTCAGAGGACGGTTCGTGAAAACGAAAAACTTGACATCCACGCTTAGGCTCGTTTTCACGTAGTGGCCCCGCAGCTTACGCGGCCCCGTTTCCCCTGTTGGTTATGTGAAATTTCGTTTTTACGAACCGTCCCAGTTGACGTGCGCGCTGTGCAAAGCAATGCCCATTTGCGTACCCCCCCCCCCCCCACCGGGCCTTGAACAATGTTTAGGCATGATGCTGGTCAACCCCTGGCCACTCCAATCAGTTTTCCTTCATTATCCATCTTCTGAATTCTCTCTTTTCTCCTCTTTCTATTTCTCATATCTTTTCCTTAATTTCTCACTCTGAAATGATTTTCTTCCTATCTCCCTATCCCGCCCTCTCTCTCACTACTCATCTCTCGCCTACTATTATACTATCCATAATTTTCCCCTAACCTTTCACCATCTTAAACATTTTCCTTCATTTTTTATGTGACTTCCGACTTCTCTCTTTTCTCCTCTTTCTATTTCCCACATCTTTTCCTTAATTTCTCACTGTCATTATATTCCTCTTAACCCCCCCCCTCTCTCTTTCTCATTACTCATTTCTCGCCTTCCAATATTTATCCATAATCTTTCTCAAACTCTTTCACTATCTCACAGTGGCGGATCCAGGGGGGGGGGCCCGGGGGGCCCGGGCCCCCCCCCTTGAGAAAAAAATCTTGTAAAATCACGTGATTTTTACCTTTTTGGGGGGTTGGGCCCCCCCCCCTGGCGCTCAAGGGGGGGGTGCAAATTGAAAAATTTTCGAGGACCAAAAAAAAAAAAAAAATTGTGCTCACTACCCCCCCCCCCCCCCCCCCCCCCCCCCCCCCACTGAGCGTTTTTTCGGCCGGCGCGATTTTCCAATTTTCGGGAGCAAACAAAAATGAAGAAAGTTGGGCCCCCTCCCCTAAGAAATCCTGGATCCGCGCCTGCTATCTCATACATTTTCCCTCTCTGTTTCTACATTTTCAATAAGAAAATGTAGAAACAGAGAGGGAAAATGTATGATATTGTGATCATTTATTAATACCAAAATAAAGTGTAATAACATACTGAGGCATATATAAGTTGCAAATAAGTTAGAAACTTTTAATCACAAATCCCAAACATAAATCATATAATGGTGATAAAAGCTTCCAGAGTTGTTGAAACTTTTAACATGAAAATTCTCTACTTAATGCTGTATTAATTATACATTAAATCAAATCGGAACTGTTGTCTTTACAAGTTATTCCATAATTCATGCATTATAGTTTTCAATACTAAGTATACTGTAAATGGAATGCATCTTATGTATTCCATATGTATTTATGCCTTTATGATCGATCATTCCTGATATCACAGAAATTATTTCCATTATAATATTGATTTTAGATTGAATACGGATTATGATAGATGTAAAACAAAATTAAAGGCGCACTTCTTCATTATATCGATTTTATGGCTTCAATACAAATTTTAACAAAGAAGAACGTATCACTTACCTCAATCATCATTGTCACAGTGGAGATATATTTTCATAAACATTTTATATGTATAAGTATATAAAGCATGGTCTATGACAGCTAATTTTCTTTTGTTTAAGGTCATTTTCAACAAGTTAATGCAGGTTTTGATATAGGTATGGATAAATCGAAAATCAAAATGATGACAACGAGCATTATTGCCATTAGTTTACATTGAGCATCATTAAAGCCCCAGTGAAGAAGTTACAGGGAAAAACATATTGTGGCAGTAAGTTTAGGTCGTATCTCTTCTCTTTCTTCTATGAAATTCTTCATCCATATTATGGCATATAATAGCAACAGTTTGTCATGGTATCTTTTTTGATTGAGTGCCAGCTCACATACAAAAAAAGGGGTTGTATTTTCACTTCATTTGGAGCCTTTGTACCGTGTACAGTTAAAATAAGAGACAAATCCTTGACAGCATCGTTAATTGGTAGAATTCATTCACTTAAAAAAGAGCACAGTAGATATTACATATTTACATGAATATGATTGATAGACTAGTCACTACTATTCAATATGGCTTAATAAATTTCAAATATATAATGGACATTAATATATAAATGCATACAAATTGATCAATTAATATCTTTTATACACAAACTGATTTCATTGAAAAACTATTTACTATCAGTGAAAAACACAATTATTTTTTCTTCTTTCTGTAATCCTTTATTTACACGTAATTATGTATAAAAAAAAATCATTTTAACTGAAGAAGTAGCATTTCTTCTTCATAATACATGTATATATATTTCCATGCTCATTGACGATATAATTTATAGTGAAACATTTCTAGCTTTAATACATTGAATTGAACCAGTTCATTATTTTTATTTTTTAAACACATAACATGCAGCCAAAGGCCCATATTGTCAGTTTAAAAAAAGTATTGAGATATTTACAATATGATACAAACATCAAAATATAAAAATCAATATACATGTAAATAATATAGCAAAGTTAAAATCAAACAAAAATATAATTGCAGGTTTACAAATGTAATATAAGCATAAACATGGCAAGGATAAATATATACCGGTATGAACTTGAGCATTAAGCATAAAAATACCTTAACCTCATCAGTCATAGCACCTTGAATAAATGAGAAATTTAAGACTCATACAAAAAATGCATGAGTGAGAACAGAAAAAAGAAACTTTGATAGCACAGATGATAATACCCTAGAAAAAAAGAAGATGCAAATGTCATGCAACTGAAGACTGCTACATTTCTACCACAAATAGGTTATCCTCTCATAATCATGTCATAATCCTCTAATGAAAATGAATTTGAATTGTGAAATGTTAATAACAATAGGAACATTTTCTTTATATTTTTGATACTAGTTAATACAAATATAACATGGCCACAATGAATGGGTACTCATACATGAATATACGGTAAAAATGGTGTCTTAAATAGCTTTTGTGGTCATTCTTTATTTGTTTCCTGAGTGTCAAAATAATTGAACTTATATGGCTCTATAGGGATCACACAGTTGTTACCTGCCACTTAAAGTCAATACAATGTGACAGTCCTTGTTAGAACTGATGTATACTGTTTTGAGTAGTGTCTAGCCTAAAAGTCCTTGCCTGGTCTCTAAAACCAAAAAGATTATAGCACTTGCTCTATACAGAAAATACAATGTGACAGTCCTTGTTAGAACTGATGTATACTGTTTTGAGTAGTGTCTAGCTTAAAAGTCCTTGTCTGGTCTCTAAAACCAAAAAGATTATAGCACTTGCTCTTTACAGAAAATACAATGTGACAGTCCTTGTTAGAACTGATGTATACTGTTTTGAGTAGTGTCTAGCTTAAAAGTCCTTGCCTGGTCTCTAAAACCAAAAAGATTATAGCACTTGCTCTATACAGAAAATACAATGTGACAGTCCTTGTTAGAACTGATGTATACTGTTTTGAGCTTGTGTCTAGCCTAAAAGTCCTTGTCTGGTCTCTAAAACCAAAAAGATTATAGCACTTGCTCTATACAGAAAATACAATGTGACAGTCCTTGTTAGAACTGATGTATACTGTTTTGAGCTTGTGTCTAGCCTAAAAGTCCTTGTCTGGTCTCTAAAACCAAAAAGATTATAGCACTTGCTCTATACAGAAAATACAATGTGACAGTCCTTGTTAGAACTGATGTATACTGTTTTGAGCTTGTGTCTAGCCTAAAAGTCCTTGCCTCTTCTCTAAAACCAAAAAGATTATAGCACTTGCTCTATACAGAAAATACAATGTGACAGTCCTTGTTAGAACTGATGTATACTGTTTTGAGTAGTGTCTAGCTTTAAAGTCCTTGTCTGGTCTCTAAAACCAAAAAGATTATAGCACTTGCTCTATACAGAAAATACAATGTGACAGTCCTTGTTAGAACTGATGTATACTGTTTTGAGCTTGTGTCTAGCCTAAAAGTCCTTGCCTCTTCTCTAAAACCAAAAAGATTATAGCACTTGCTCTATACAGAAAATACAATGTGACAGTCCTTGTTAGAACTGATGTATACTGTTTTGAGTAGTGTCTAGCTTAAAAGTCCTTGTCTGGTCTCTAAAACCAAAAAGATTATAGCACTTGCTCTATACAGAAAATACAATGTGACAGTCCTTGTTAGAACTGATGTATACTGTTTTGAGCTTGTGTCTAGCCTAAAAGTCCTTGCCTCTTCTCTAAAACCAAAAAGATTATAGCACTTGCTCTATACAGAAAATACAATGTGACAGTCCTTGTTAGAACTGATGTATACTGTTTTGAGTAGTGTCTAGCCTAAAAGTCCTTGCCTGGTCTCTAAAACCAAAAAGATTATAGCACTTGCTCTATACAGAAAATACAATGTGACAGTCCTTGTTAGAACTGATGTATACTGTTTTGAGTAGTGTCTAGCTTAAAAGTCCTTGTCTGGTCTCTAAAACCAAAAAGATTATAGCACTTGCTCTTTACAGAAAATACAATGTGACAGTCCTTGTTAGAACTGATGTATACTGTTTTGAGCTTGTGTCTAGCCTAAAAGTCCTTGCCTCTTCTCTAAAACCAAAAAGATTATAGCACTTGCTCTATACAGAAAATACAATGTGACAGTCCTTGTTAGAACTGATGTATACTGTTTTGAGTAGTGTCTAGCCTAAAAGTCCTTGCCTGGTCTCTAAAACCAAAAAGATTATAGCACTTGCTCTATACAGAAAATACAATGTGACAGTCCTTGTTAGAACTGATGTATACTGTTTTGAGTAGTGTCTAGCCTAAAAGTCCTTGTCTGGTCTCTAAAACCAAAAAGATTATAGCACTTGCTCTATACAGAAAATACAATGTGACAGTCCTTGTTAGAACTGATGTATACTGTTTTGAGTAGTGTCTAGCTTAAAAGTCCTTGTCTGGTCTCTAAAACCAAAAAGATTATAGCACTTGCTCTTTACAGAAAATACAATGTGACAGTCCTTGTTAGAACTGATGTATACTGTTTTGAGTAGTGTCTAGCTTAAAAGTCCTTGTCTGGTCTCTAAAACCAAAAAGATTATAGCACTTGCTCTATACAGAAAATACAATGTGACAGTCCTTGTTAGAACTGATGTATACTGTTTTGAGTAGTGTCTAGCCTAAAAGTCCTTGCCTGGTCTCTAAAACCAAAAAGATTATAGCACTTGCTCTATACAGAAAATACAATGTGACAGTCCTTGTTAGAACTGATGTATACTGTTTTGAGCTTGTGTCTAGCCTAAAAGTCCTTGTCTGGTCTCTAAAACCAAAAAGATTATAGCACTTGCTCTATACAGAAAATACAATGTGACAGTCCTTGTTAGAACTGATGTATACTGTTTTGAGCTTGTGTCTAGCCTAAAAGTCCTTGTCTGGTCTCTAAAACCAAAAAGATTATAGCACTTGCTCTATACAGAAAATACAATGTGACAGTCCTTGTTAGAACTGATGTATACTGTTTTGAGCTTGTGTCTAGCCTAAAAGTCCTTGCCTCTTCTCTAAAACCAAAAAGATTATAGCACTTGCTCTATACAGAAAATACAATGTGACAGTCCTTGTTAGAACTGATGTATACTGTTTTGAGTAGTGTCTAGCTTAAAAGTCCTTGTCTGGTCTCTAAAACCAAAAAGATTATAGCACTTGCTCTATACAGAAAATACAATGTGACAGTCCTTGTTAGAACTGATGTATACTGTTTTGAGCTTGTGTCTAGCCTAAAAGTCCTTGCCTCTTCTCTAAAACCAAAAAGATTATAGCACTTGCTCTATACAGAAAATACAATGTGACAGTCCTTGTTAGAACTGATGTATACTGTTTTGAGCTTGTGTCTAGCCTAAAAGTCCTTGCCTCTTCTCTAAAACCAAAAAGATTATAGCACTTGCTCTATACAGAAAATACAATGTGACAGTCCTTGTTAGAACTGATGTATACTGTTTTGAGCTTGTGTCTAGCCTAAAAGTCCTTGCCTCTTCTCTAAAACCAAAAAGATTATAGCACTTGCTCTATACAGAAAATACAATGTGACAGTCCTTGTTAGAACTGATGTATACTGTTTTGAGTAGTGTCTAGCTTAAAAGTCCTTGTCTGGTCTCTAAAACCAAAAAGATTATAGCACTTGCTCTATACAGAAAATACAATGTGACAGTCCTTGTTAGAACTGATGTATACTGTTTTGAGTAGTGTCTAGCTATCTCTGAAACATGCTTTAACCCTTATAAGGTCAGAGGAGGGGGGGGGGTGGATTTTTACCCTCCACTAGACATATTTACCTTGATTTTCCATCTTGTAGAGAAGTTCCAGGTTGAAGTGAAAAAAAAACTTGAATCTGTATCACTCTTTAAAACCTGCAATAAGCAAGTAATGAAAAAGAAAGAAAATAAATGGATTATAGCATGTGCCTGTTAAACATTAAGCTCTATTAGGGCAGTCTGTGTCATAAATAATTGACATTATTTGAGCATGTGTATTAAGCTAACATGTTAGATATGAAAATATACACAAAAATAAGTAAATTGTGTAAGTCATACAATAGCTCAATGTGCTTAGTGTGGAAGCATGCGGTAGAAGGCCTGGTATTCAGGATGAGAAATGACGGCTGTGTCACCAGTGCAGAGGGTCATTAGGTCTGTGTACTTTCCTTGGGAGAGCTTGGGGTTTCCCATCCTGTACAGAGGTTCCACGTCAACGTCTTCATCATCTGTTCCTCTTCGCCTGCTGGTCAGTGAAATAAAATCGAAACCATCTTCCAGATGAGAGTACTTGAATCCAATAGCATCTTGACCTCTCTTAGTCACCTGGAGTGCTCGGAACTTGGTCCAGTCAATGACTTGACTTCCCTCTGACGATCGAACTCTGAGAACACCTCTCCTTTGGCTGTAAGTCTTCCAATCCATTATATCAGCTGTCTTGACTGTAATGACAGTGTACGATCTAGGACGACTTCTTGCCATTCTACAGATGCAGGCAAGCTGGGCTGGCAACATAATCTCTCCTACCTGCTGGATGGCTCTTTCAACGACACTGTGCATGGAATCTCCCTCGGACTGCCCGTGTCCAGCTTCAAAGAAGTATTGTCTGATACTCTTGATAGACTTGGCCCCTTCTATGAAGGCCAACATCATACTGGGCAGAATCGAATTCTTATTCTGCCCGGGGCAACCATCGGCAAAGAATTCTACTTCTTCTATGCCATCATCATCGAGCCCACATAGATAGGAATGTATGTGTGAAGCAATTTCACAAGATCCACGCTTCGTTTGGCCTTCGTGCGATAGGTAGCAAGTTCCTTCCTTGGTACCCAGACTGAACACAGTGAAATTATAATTGGCTAATCTACGTTTGTAGAAAAGCTCTGACCGGGTAGACTTGGGAAGGTAGATAACTTGCTGCAGGTCAAAAACTGCAGCATGGAAGGTCGGATCTGAGCAGGCTCTTTCCTTAGCTGTCCTCTTTATCTCCCTCACTTTATTTTTCTCATTGATGTGTTTTGCGAAGTCAGTTGCAAGATGTTCTTTCTGACTCTGTGTACCCCTGTGATATGTATCACAGATCCCACACTGATCTTTCTTCGGGGAGTGAAACTTCAGTTTCATCTCTCTTAAGACCGTCTTGTATAGAGAAAGAGAGGGACCGTCTTCATTCTCTTGTTGATACATACAATGCATTTTCTCAGCATTCAAATCAGATGACAGGTACTCGCATCTGCTACTTGCACGACAGTAGTGCGATTCCATCCTTGGGAATTTATCTATGTGCTTTCGCACACTCTCCCGCAAAAGGGTGTCACGTTCGGTAGTCTGACGTCCTCCTCGAAGTTCTCCTTCGAGAAGGCCACAGGATAGCATTTTGTTGACAACAGTCTTTGTTTGTCTCGATGAGATGCCAAGTGTAGACAGAAACATCTGCTTGCAGACTTGAGTTTTCTTCAATGGATCTGTCGAAGAAGGAAGGTTGTAGACAATCTTGCGTTTGCTTCCTGTCATCGTCACGTTGAGTTGCCTTGCTATCCACTCTCTCTGCTTCAGAAGATTGTTAAGATCAAAGAAGGAGGAACGGATCTTGGCTCTTTCTGCTCTGTCGTAACATGCACAGGAAAACTTCCTGGAGTCACATCTTGTGCAACGGGTATCATATGAAGCTTCCCTCCGCGCAGGCATCATCTTTCTGGTTTTCTCGCTGATGTACGCTTCACCAGTATTTCTTTTACGCTTTACGATGACATTCTTACTCTTGATCTCCTTAGGAACCTTGGACGCTTGATCTTCTGGAGCTGGTTCCCCTTCAACCAAAAAGTCCTCAGGCAAGGGCTCTAATCTTGCCGACTCGCGAGGAAGATCTGCATTTTCAGGAATGTCTTGAAGGTCCACAGTGCTTGACATCATGTCATCCTGCTGCTGACAACTTTGAACCTCTTTTGATTGTGATGAACCTGATGATGTATCTGTGTTTATGAGGCTATTGTCTGAGCTGCTTAGCACCTCAGCAACACAGCAAGCTTCCTGAATTGGCACATCTGCCAACTCGGTCAAACCATTAAAGTGATTAACATTAATATTTGCTTCAGCAAATGCAAGGTTATGGCATGAGCATTGATCACTTAAAGTAAAATGGTTATAACATAAAAAACAAAGGCATCTGTGGCAAGCAGCCCATACTTCTTCAAAGCAATGGAAATGTTCACATCTAGCAGGTAGATTGGGTGGACCACTGTTAGTAGGTTCTGTGTTAATTGGTACTGTCCTTAATAAGGCTAGAGGAATTAAGTCACTGTCAGAGTCTGAATCTATGGTTTCAGAATCTGGGTCTTCTGTAAGGTTAATTGGCACTGTCATTAACAAGGCTAGAGGAATTAAGTCACTGTCTGAATCTATGGTATCAGAATCTGGGTCTTCTGTAAGGGTAACAGTTCCGGCCCACTCTCCATCTGCCCAGTTCATGGTTACTCGCGAACCCACCCTCAAATTTCCAGAGAAGTGCAGGTCTCCTTTCTCGACACAGTTAATCTCCCCGTTTTTGTCCCACCTTACCAGAACATCCTTGTTATTATCCGCCCTGCACAGAGTTATAATTCAATGACATTGATAATGGAATAAAACATAATTTTATCTTTATGAACATTTGAGATAACTAAATACATAGGAAGTGTATGATTAGTTGTCAGGATAGTTCTTGTGACGCTTATAAATACTGATTACATAATACTTGTAAGACCATTTAAATATAGAACACTCAATAACTTCATATCAATGAGTATAAATCAAGATTCAATGATTTTACATTTTTGCTTAAAAGAAAAAAGTTGACAGTTTTTCTGAGGCTTGGATATGGATAAAATATGTTCAACCAATCACTTAAAAGAAGATATATATTTATTTTCTATCATTATGTTGAAATCTATGTCATCTTCATGAAGCATAAATAATCCAAGAGTAGACTTTAACACTCTTGCAATTTTCTCTTTTTTCTACAGCTAATATTAAATAGTCTGTTCATGGAAAAAAAAGGCAGCTATCCTTTTCCTCGTAAAGGATATGGTTATTAGAAATAGTTGGATTTATTGAATGGGTGATGTTGAAAAAGTTGAAATTGAATATATGAACACAAAAAGAAATAAATTAAAGATGTACTATATGATTTTTCAAAATTTTGATTTTATCCTTATGCCACCCAAGTACATGTAGGCAACCTTCCAATAATACACCAATTTCTTTCAAACTAATTTCTAATGAAAGATGTAATGTCCCTCAAATTCTTACTAATAATTATAATACAAATATACCCCATTCTCATTACGGCACGCACCAAAAGTCGCGCTATTCGTGACCTTTCGTGCGCGCCAAGTAGAGCCACTGACTCTTTCAGTATTCTCACTACTAGCAACAAGCTCGATCTATAGTAGTTCTCTCGTTTCAAGGCCGAACCAAAATAGGTATGATTGACAGAGTGCATATTCAAGTCACTTGAAGGTACCAATTAAACTGGAATTTGTTAGCCAATTATTTTGATGATCCATACAATTGTATGGCTCCTTAATAAAACTAGATGGAACTTCGACTGCGCGCAGTCGAAAGTGATGCCTCCGTCATAGAGTAATTTTACAAACCAAAACAGAAGAAATTTTTCAAATTCAAGTTCGGTTGTAATCCATTAAAAGGTTCTCAGAATATCGTGATTACAAGCTATTTCTCAAATACATGTATGACCCTTTAATCTTTGACCTCATGACCCCAAATGCAAGATACATACATGTCTTGAGTTTGATGGTAAACCATCCATCAGTTCTAATGATAATGCGATCACAAGCTATTTTTGCATACATAATGAGTCCCATGACCTTTGACCTTGACCTCATGACCCCAAAATCTAATCAGTTATTTGCCTCAGCAATTACATGTCCTGAGTTTCATGGTAATTTGTCCATCTGTTCTAATGATAATGTGATCACAAGCTATTTTTGCATACATGAGCCCTGTGACCTTTGACCTCGTGACCCCCAAAATCTAATCAATTCATTTGCTCTGCAAGTTACATACATGACCAAAGTTTGGTAGGAATCCATTAGTCGGTTCTTGAGATAACGCGATCACGGACGGACGGACAACCCGAAAAACATAATGCCTACTGCTACTTCGTAACGGAGGCATAACAAATCATGCGGTGTAAAATTGAAGCGGAAATGATATAAATGGTTAAAAGAACTTACATCTTTATGCTCTTTACAGACTGAATTCAAGACGAGGGGAAAAGTGGTTTGAATGCTGAATGCAGGATATGACGCACCAACAGTCCATAGCTGAAATATGAAAGACATTTGACAATCAATATTTAACTTCTTAAGCAACCTTCGAGCACTAAATTTTGGAGGGAGAAAAAGGCATATAACAAATTATACTAATGAAACTGACCTCAGTTTGAACATGAATGTAGTCAATTATTTTAGTCTAGTCTAAAATCCATACAAACAAAAAGACACAATAACAAAAAGATAAATAAATAAATAAATGATGGCTCCTTAATAAAACAAATCATGCGGTGTAAAATTGAAGCGGAAATGATATAAATGGTTAAAAGAACTTACATCTTTATGCTCTTTACAGACTGAATGCAAGACGAGCGGATAAGTGGTTTGAATGCTGAATGCAGGATATGACGCACCAACAGTCCATAGCTGAAATATGAAAGACATTTGACAATCAATATTTAACTTCTTAAGCAACCTTCGAGCACTAAATTTTGGAGGGAGAAAAAGGCATATAACATATTATACTAATGAAACTGAGCTCAGTATGAACATGAATGTAGTCAATTATTTTAGTCTAGTCTAAAATCCATACAAACAAAAAGACACAATAACAAAAAGATAAATAAATAAATAAATGATGGCTCCTTAATAAAACAAATCATGCGGTGTAAAATTGAAGCGGAAATGATATAAATGGTTAAAAGAACTTACATCTTTATGCTCTTTACAGACTGAATGCAAGACGAGCGGAAAAGTGGTGTGAATGCTGAATGCAGGATATGACGCACCAACAGTCCATAGCTGAAATATGAAAGACATTTGACAATCAATATTTAACTTCTTAAGCAACCTTCGAGCACTAAATTTTGGAGGGAGAAAAAGGCATATAACAAATTATACTAATGAAACTGACCTCAGTTTGAACATGAATGTAGTCAATTATTTTAGTCTAGTCTAAAATCCATACAAACAAAAAGACACAATAACAAAAAGATAAATAAATAAATAAATGATGGCTCCTTAATAAAACAAATCATGCGGTGTAAAATTGAAGCGGAAATCATATAAATGGTTAAAAGAACTTACATCTTTATGCTCTTTACAGACTGAATGCAAGACGAGCGGATAAGTGGTTTGAATGCTGAATGCAGGATATGACGCACCAACAGTCCATAGCTGAAATATGAAAGACATTTGACAATCAATATTTAACTTCTTAAGCAACCTTCGAGCACTAAATTTTGGAGGGAGAAAAAGGCATATAACATATTATACTAATGAAACTGAGCTCAGTATGAACATGAATGTAGTCAATTATTTTAGTCTAGTCTAAAATCCATACAAACAAAAAGACACAATAACAAAAAGATAAATAAATAAATAAATGATGGCTCCTTAATAAAACAAATCATGCGGTGTAAAATTGAAGCGGAAATCATATAAATGGTTAAAAGAACTTACATCTTTATGCTCTTTACAGACTGAATGCAAGACGAGCGGAAAAGTGGTGTGAATGCTGAATGCAGGATATGACGCACCAACAGTCCATAGCTGAAATATGAAAGACATTTGACAATCAATATTTAACTTCTTAAGCAACCTTCGAGCACTAAATTTTGGAGGGAGAAAAAGGCATATAACAAATTATACTAATGAAACTGACCTCAGTTTGAACATGAATGTAGTCAATTATTTTAGTCTAGTCTAAAATCCATACAAACAAAAAGACACAATAACAAAAAGATAAATAAATAAATAAATGATGGCTCCTTAATAAAACAAATCATGCGGTGTAAAATTGAAGCGGAAATCATATAAATGGTTAAAAGAACTTACATCTTTATGCTCTTTACAGACTGAATGCAAGACGAGCGGATAAGTGGTGTGAATGCTGAATGCAGGATATGACGCACCAACAGTCCATAGCTGAAATATGAAAGACATTTGACAATCAATATTTAACTTCTTAAGCAACCTTCGAGCACTAAATTTTGGAGGGAGAAAAAGGCATATAACATATTATACTAATGAAACTGAGCTCAGTATGAACATGAATGTTGTCAATTATTTTAGTCTAGTCTAAAATCCATACAAACAAAAAGACACAATAACAAAAAGATAAATAAATAAATAAATGATGGCTCCTTAATAAAACAAATCATGCGGTGTAAAATTGAAGCGGAAATCATATAAATGGTTAAAAGAACTTACATCTTTATGCTCTTTACAGA
The DNA here is from genome assembly GCA_035222895.1 of Strongylocentrotus droebachiensis. Taxonomy (NCBI): domain Eukaryota; kingdom Metazoa; phylum Echinodermata; class Echinoidea; order Camarodonta; family Strongylocentrotidae; genus Strongylocentrotus; species Strongylocentrotus droebachiensis. The sequence goes on from JAVYIG010018070.1 coordinate 20,757, forward strand.
CTGAATGCAAGACGAGCGGAAAAGGGGTGTGAATGCTGAATGCAGGATATGGCGCACCAACAGTCCATAGCTGAAATATGAAAGACATTTGACAATCAATATTTAACTTCTTAAGCAACCTTCGAGCACTAAATTTTGGAGGGAGAAAAAGGCATATAACATATTATACTAATGAAACTGAGCTCAGTATGAACATGAATGTTGTCAATTATTTTAGTCTAGTCTAAAATCCATACAAACAAAAAGACACAATAACAAAAAGATAAATAAATAAATAAATGATGGCTCCTTAATAAAACAAATCATGCGTTGTAAAATTGAAGCGGAAATGATATAAATGGTTAAAAGAACTTACATCTTTATGCTCTTTACAGACTGAATGCAAGACGAGCGGAAAAGTGGTGTGAATGCTGAATGCAGGATATGACGCACCAACAGTCCATAGCTGAAATATGAAAGACATTTGACAATCAATATTTAACTTCTTAAGCAACCTTCGAGCACTAAATTTTGGAGGGAGAAAAAGGCATATAACATATTATACTAATGAAACTGACCTCAGTTTGAACATGAATGTAGTCAATTATTTTAGTTTTTCATAACAGAGTTCTCAAACAATTACATACCATGTAGCCAGCCTAGGCTTAGCTTAGCCTTAGCGAAGTTAGCCTCGGACTAGCAATGACAATGCAGCATTATACAATTAAATGTAAATGTAGTTATAGAACCTATGACCTGTCAATATAATAATTTTTACCTAGATCTAGATCTAGTCTATAGATCCCTAGGCCTAGGCTTTCATCGAAAGGGTGCGGTGCGGCGCGGCGCGGTGTGGTGTGCTCAACGCACCCATTCGATAAAAGAGGGGGGGCTTTTCTCGAAAGGGTGCGTTGAGAGCGGAGTACCGTTTTAACACACCCTTTCGATAAAAGCGGGGGGGGGGGGGGGCTTTTCTCGAAAGGGTGCGTCGACTAGTCTTTCGCATCAGTCGTTTAAAATGAGGATCTGGGACAGAAGGTAATAGTTGCCAATTTAAGTATATCGAAAATGTATTAAATAAAATGGAATGGAGTCTTGATTACAGAGTGGTCTCTTTCGTTATTACTATGTTGATAGGGGAGACAGAGAGAAGGAAAAAAGGGAAAGGGAAAGGGAAGATAAAAGGAAAGAAAGAAGAATAAGAAGAAAAGAGGGAAACGGGGGGGGGGGGCGAAGGGCTCTTGCCTCCTCCTCATCCCCCCCCCCCCCACCCCGCCAAAAAATAAATTAGAGAGAGAGAGAAGGAAAAAGGGAAAGGGAAAGGGAAGATAAAAGGAAAGAAAGAAGAATAGAAGAAAAGAGGGAAACGGGGGGGGGGGGGGCGAAGGGCTCTTGCCTCCTCCCCCCCCCCGCCAAAAAATAAATTAGAGAGAGAGAGAAGGGAAAGGGAAAGAAAATATAAAAGGAAAGAAAGAAGAGGAAGAAGAAGGAAAGAGGGAAACGTGGGGAGGGCGAAGGGCTCTTGCCTCCTCCCTCCCCACCCCCCCGCCAAAAAATAAATAAGAGATAGAGAGAGAAGGGAAAGGGAAAGGGAAAGAGAAGATAAAAGGAAAGAAATAAGAGGAAGAAGAATTTGTGTCTGCCAGTGTCACAAATAGATATAAAAATATGCTCATCTGACCGTTATTTATTGCCCAAAACCCCTGAGCTTCCGGGGGCTCCACCCCCTGGACCCCACACCAATTCGTGACCCCTGTGTCGCAAATAAGGTATAAAATAATAATAATTTAATGTACAAAACTCCTGAGCCTCTGGGGGCTCCGCCCCCTGGACCCAACACCAAATTGTGTCCTGCCACTGTCACAAATAAGGTATAAAATTATGCTCATCCGACGTTAATTTTGATGTTTAATACCCCTGAGCTTCTGAGGGCTCCGCCCTGTGAAAAAAACGTGTAAAAAAAACACGTTAATTTTACCGTTTTGGGGGATAGGCCACCCCTCCCTGGCTTTCA
>JAVYIG010018071.1:0-22737 GCA_035222895.1 Strongylocentrotus droebachiensis
GTTTTGTTGCAAGGGCTCCTCCTTACAAAGAGTTGTGACTGATCAGAATTCTTACTATTGCCATATTTTATGTCCAAGCCCCATTTCACTCATTTCACTCATTTCACTGCACTTCACTTCATTTTCCTCTGGGATAGCTTGGTCGCCAAGTCCCTTCTGGTCTATTTTGCGCAGCTGTTCTGTGCATGCTGCCGCTGATCTCGACTGTGTGTGTGTGTGTGTGTATAGTACATGCGATCGCAAGCAATCAGGTTTCATCAAACGAGATAGCTGACTGTATACGCATCGAAAAAATGAAATGAAAATTGTGTTGATGATAATTTTCTGCCCAAGTTGAATGTAATAAAGTAAAGATATTTCAATATTCATAGAATACAATTGAAACATGGCCCATGGATAGTATAGTATAGAAATATGAAAAATAAGCACATTTTTCAAATATATCTATCATGAAATACACGTAAAACAAGAACACCCCTCTGTTGCGTCCAAACCCTTCACTCACCCTGGTTCTTCTTCACTCTGTATTTCTTCTTTTAATTTTATTTGCTTATTTGAGGACACCATCAATTCTCAACCTGACATAACTTTATTTTCAAGTTTTAAGTTCAAGTTGATTTATTTCACTTTATCAAAGATAACATAATTGACATAATGAACAATGGTAATTATTATAACTAAACATACAATATAGAAAACATAATGTACATGATAATAGTTATAGCAGAGAATACAATCATATATATCAATCCATAAAGTTGGGGATCTACTAAAAAGCAAAGCTTGTATTATGTAGGTCCCGGTTCATAGGTTTATATATAAATTAGGGTATCTGAATTAACTGACAGTATTTTCTGACAGTAATCACGATTTATCACGATTTTCAAGTGATCTCAAGAGTGGATCATTACAAAAGACGTTTGAAAATATTGCTTAACATACTAAACATATGATATTTGGATGTGAGGGGCTAGAGCAAGTAGAAGCATAGAAGTCGTAAGGTCAACCTTCTTTGGTTGTGTTCATTGGCACGGATGGAACTACAATAAAGATTTTAATGGCTTGTAGGAGGACCAACAGGTTTATTAGCACCTGCCAATGCACACAACCAAAGTTATGTTTTGGTCGGGTATTCTAAAGTTAATCCCATCATCTTCTTCACGTTTTGAGAAGGGTCTTCCATTGTTACAATCTGTTTATCAATATGATTTGGAGTATCTTTCTCTTTTATGTTGTTGCTGCTGTCACAGAGATTGAGGAACCTAGAAAAAGCTTTGGGACATGTACATACGTATACTGCGAATGCATATAATACATGTACATTACCGGTGCACCGCATGCATCGTACACCGGAAGTATGTACATCCTGGAAGTGGCTTGAGATTGCATTCAAGAGGCTACATCTAGGTATTTTAGGCATATTGGCAATCTAGGGAGGATTGATAACAAACCCTCCAATCAGTCACAAAGTTGCCAACATCTTTTTATATATATTTGCAATTGATTCCAAACTCAACCTGAGTAAAAGTTTGATTATGATCAAGTGCAAGTACTTTTGAGAAAGGGCCCAGAGCTCTTTTTAAGCTTTCCAGACTTAAATTACTCTACACTTATTTATTGTTTTGACTGGGTAAGACAAGGGCCAGCTTGTTCATTTGCTTGCTGTTATAATAAGAAGCAAACACAAGGATGTTCTTGCACATGTAGTTAATATGCAACCAGTTAAATTATTGCTTTAACCCTCTAGCACCTGAAATGCACAAAACCACCTTTCATGTTGCTCAAGACATTCCCCAATCTAGCCTTTTCATTTGGTTGAACCATATATGCTTCGGCAACCATTATATGCATAAATCAAACAGTTCAATTTAAAAATGATTCTAGAGACCGTCAAGAAAACAACTTTTAAGTTGTTTTCTTGATATTTCAAGTTTGGTTAAAAGCATACTTGCATTATCCTATAAAATTAGATTTAGAATATGGATTATGTGGTACGGTATGTCAAAGTAATGTTCACACTTCTCTAAAGGTGATGTACAAGGCTATTAAAATTGCCTCAGATTAATACTTTGAACATTATGGCAATAGGATTTGTTAAGGGTAATACACAGTTTTGGTATGGGGTCATGAATTTGGTTCAAATTAATGAACATATTGGAAGCATATGCGATCCTACAATATTCAATGATCGTTGTCGCGGTTGAAATCAAGTCTACAGTTATGAAATTGTAAATAATAAACTCTTTATGTTCTTTAGTGCCCTCTCAAGAGTGATATTAAACATTGTTTTATTAGCTTTAAACAATGTGTTTGACTACAATCGACCGATTTGCTATTCCTGTTTGGAAATTATATATCAGAACTGTATATTTTGAGATTTTCATGGTCGCAGCTACCATGGATCATGGCCTTAGGAGCTATTTACAATATTTGAAATTTACCGGGAGCACTATCTCGAAAGCAGATGTGTTTTAGGGGCTAAATTTTCTAGTGCTTGTAATACATTCACAGGGGCATCCAAATATGTCAACATTTTTAAGAATTACTATCCATCCAACTTTCAAAATTTCCCAAAACTTTGCATTACCTTTAAAATTGCCTCAGATTAATATTTTGAACATTAAGGTGATAGGATTTGTTGATACAAAAACCTGATTACCCATTAAAGAGGAATGGCATTGTTGATAGCCTTATTTGCTCTCATACTTCTCTCAAACTGAGCCCAAAAAAGTTCCTGTCCATCTTCATCATCCGTCCACAACATGTAAGGTTTGTTCCTACTCATGAACAACCTGACAAGATATGGCAGGTTCTCATCCTCGATGTCTTCCACAAATATCAAGATGATTTTGTCCAGACCTGTTTCGTTGAGATGCTCCAGTGCCATACGGAGCTTGGTCATGCACCAGGCATCACGTATAGATTGGTTGCTTATCAACAAGACAGTCTTGAAGCTGTTGTCCAGGGCGTCATTGATGGCATTGATGTAGAACATTCCAAGATGGAGGTCTTTATCTCCGTAGATGATGTTCTGTAGATGCGGGAACCTCTCCTCCAGGACAGGTTTCATGACCCGATCAACCCATTCCTCTTCCTCTTCAAGGAACATGAGGTTCAGATGAAACTTGTAGTTATCTGCATCAAAGGCTTCTGCCATTTCTTCGTAGCCAACAACAGCAAGTTTAAGAAGGAAAAGCTTGTGATTCAACCACCAACGTCTGTTGTAAGCAAGCATAGTTATCAGAAAAAGGAATATACCTGTGAAGGAAATTCCTACTATAAGAAAGACGTTGACTCCACAATGATCTTCAGGATGAAAGGACAGTATTGGCTGTTTTGAGAGTCCTTTTAGGGACGTCCCGGAGCACAGGGTCTGGTCTGCATGTTTAAAATCAATGTCGGCAGAGTCCAACCACTGCCTGAACCATGCCAAGGAGCATGTACAGGAGAAGGGGTTTTTGGAGACGTCGAACCTAAGGGAAGTATTACCTGGTAGAACTGTCCCAGGTTTAATGGTGCTGATTTGATTCCCAGGTAGATTAAGATCAGTCAGTTTCAGTGTCTGGACGAAAGTCTTGGGGTCCAGGCTACTCAGGATATTGTTCGGGAAGTACAGCACTTTCAGGCCGAAGAGGCCATTGAATATGTCTCCAGGAACCTCCACCAGATTGTTCTCACTGATATAAAGGTACCTTAGAGAGGGGAGAGGACTGAACAGTCCTGACCTTAGCGTATGTATCCTTGAGTTGGACATATCAAGATAGATCAGTTGTGAAAGGTTCTGGAATATCCTGACATCAAGGTCATACAAAAAATTGTCTTTGATTCGCAACATACGAAGCGAGAAGAGACCGGTGACAAGTGACTGATGTTTTTCTTTGTCATATAGAACTGTATCTTTCAACTGTGCCTTTTCCACACGCAGTTCTCTTAAACTACTCATATTCAAAAACTGCTCTGTTGATGTTGGTGACACCTTGATGGGTGCATTTGATAGATCCAGAATGAGAAGTGTATGCAGTTGACAAAAGGAATTTTGCAGAAATGTTGTCTGCTCATTTTTCAGGTGCAGCTCTTTCAAATTTAGTAAGCCTGTGAAAGCTGTGTGACTGTAGTAATTGATGTTGTTGCCAGATATGTTCAATGCCTCCAAATTGGTTAGTCCATTAAATCTCTCCTTGGAAATAATTTGTAAAGCATTGTTCGATATGTCAAGCATACGGAGGGTCTTGATTGTCCAAAGCTGCTGGCCATTGTTCAGTGCATCGATTCTGTTACTTGAGAGGGATATGGTAAGAATGGATGACATGCCATAGAAGTATCCAGGAGAGAGAGTCTGTAATAAATTTCCAGATGCATTCAGTTGTTTCAAACTTTGCAGGCAAGCAAATGTCCCATTTGAGAAGGATGTTAATTTGTTGTATGAAATGTCTAGTTCTGTAAGTGACTCCAGACGACAAAATGACTGATTAGTGAGGAGTTTGAGTTTGTTACGACTCAAGGAAAGCACTTCCAATGTTTTGAAGCCCCATAGTGCACCCTCTCGCACAGTCTCAAGCTTATTACCTGATAACGTTAGACTTTTGATGGTTGGGTAAGTGATGGACAGATTGGAAGCAAAGTCAGGTGGTAAAAGATCATGGATCTGGCAGCCATACAATGATAAATGTTTGATGTAAGTCATGCCGAGGAAAGGTTGAATGTCAAATGAGTTGATTTGATTTCCTCCAAGCAGAATTTGTGGTATCGAATTCAGATGCAAAAAGCATTGTGGTTGTAGAATTTGAATTTTGTTAGATACGAGGGTCAAAGTGCCGATTTTTGTGTTCTGGAGAGGAAGAAAGTCCTCTTGTTGAATTTCTTCAACCTCATTTTGTTTGAGGTTTATGTATTCCAGATGGTGCCATTGAGGACATCCCTCAAAGTTAAGACTCTTGATTTTGTTCCCCGTGAGTTCCACATTTGACAAGTTGGGTATGTTTGAAAAGGCTTCATAGGGAACAGCTTTCAGGTGATTGTAATTCAACAGCAGCTTTGTGAGTAGCATGCTCTTCAGAAAGACTTTTGGAGGTATAGACTCTAGATTGTTTTTATTGAGGATGAGAGTACTGAGCTTTGTCAACTTCCAGAAAGTCCTGCTCTGTATAGAATTTATTGGGTTCCCCCGCAAATTGAGGAGGGTTACGTTTGGAACACCCTGAAAAGAACTGTTGTGGAGGACCGTCAATTTGTTGATGGACAAGTCGAGCTCGGTCACACCTTGGGGTAGATCCTGAGGAACTTCTGTGAGTCCAAGGTGCTGACAGCCGGCAATAACTCCATGGCTGGAGTTCTTCAGCCGGCATTTTGTGGGAGTCTTGACGGTTTCTGCACCAAATGCATCAGGTAGGTGCATCTGTAGCCAAATAAGTCCTACTGCAAGGAGTAGTAGCTCGAGACAAATTTTGCAGGTTACAGTGAAAACTGCCATAATTCTCTCATATCAGACAGGTAGAAATATATAGTCAGTGCACTTTTGAGATATTACAGTATCATCAAGAACAAGAACTTATCAGAGTGTTCATCTAAAATGTTCCTTTTTACATTTGCACCCAAAATAATTAATTCCTGATTTTAGTGCTGGAGCTTCGAATTCGTTTGCAACTAGCAGGAAGCCAGTAGGATCGCCTAAGAATGTCTCTTATGAATAATTTTGTTGAAAAGGATTTTTAAAAGGAACTTTGCTGTATTTAAGTGTGAGACAGGAAGATTGTATTTTATGTGACATCCTGTTTTATTTCCTCTTGGTGCTGAACTGTTGATATAAGAATATTTATAGCTTGTTCAGACTGAGTTTATGCAGAATTCATGTAAAGAAATGATGTTTAAAGAATCATCATGCAGCAGATGGGGCACTGGGGCAGACGGACATGGAAAGAGTATTTGTATGAAAACATAATTTGAAACTAGCTTTGAAAAGGTCAGTTAGCATATGTTTAGTGTCACCATAGATGACATCTGGTCGAGTGGTTTAAGGCGCTTGACTTGAGATGCGAAGGTTGAGGGTTCTAATCCCGACACGGCACTAATATCCTTTGGCAAGATATTAACCCGCACTTGCTACTCTCCACCCAGGTGTTAAATGGGTACCCGGTAGGATGCGACCGTCATTGTTGGTCAAACAGTTTTTTAGCGTGAAGTAACGGGTAATAGTATATTTGTAAAGCGCTTGGAGACATTGTATTAAGCGCTATATAAAAGCTAAATATTATTATCTATGCACACTCACATGAAATTAATCCCGGTTACACAGCTTTCATACAATACACCACTCTCATGAGCAGGCCTGATAATATTACCAATTTTTTTTTTTCCCTAATTTTTTTTCTCCCGATTTTACCCTATTTTCCTACTTATTCAAAATATTCTTACTAAAAAAGGGAGGAGTGTTGTTAGATGCCATTCCCCCCCCCCTCCCCGAATCCCTTTTTTTTTTTACTCGAGGGGAAAAAAAAAGAACAAATATTTTTTTCAAAATAAATTTTTAGTGCTTACTGTCACCCCTGCATTAGAAGTGGACTCTGATTCTTTATAGAATTTTCCTTTGATGTGATGCTCAAACAAATAATTTCACTTTAAACTGTTAAAATTATGTTCAGAATTTCTCAAATTTAGACTCTACAAAGTACCATACATGTACCGGTATGTGAAAGAAAGCCCTACTCTAGAAAAGGAAGCAAGCTATTTTTCACTGAACTGCATATTAATTCCAAATCAATGATAATGATGATGAAGATGATGGAGATGATGAAGATGATGATGATGATGACAATGAAGTTGATGATGGTGATGATGATGGCGATGATGACGATGGTGATGATGTTGATGATGATGATGTTGATGACGACGATGATGATGATGATGATGATAAGGATGATGATGATGATGTGGATGATGTTGATGATGATGATGATGATGATGATGACAATGAAGTTGATGATGATGATGATGATGATGACGATGATGATTATTTTATTTATAAACTGAATTTTCCAGAGAATACAAACCTTTGATACCTTAAAACTATTTGCAATTCCATACTCATCTCCATTCACTCTATACTGCTATCTGTCTCTCAGCTTGTACTCAGATGCTCAAGAGAAGATGACAGAGCTGCGGATAGAGAGGGACACACAGACCCAGACTGTGAGGCAGCAGCTTCATGATCTCCAGGGGGCCGCAGAAAGAGATGCAACTACCAGGACAGAATTAGTGGTGAGTAGAAAATTGTTTTTCTCTTTACAACCTCCAAAGAGCCTTTTCTGTCATATTTTGCTTTCATATCTCGTTGAAATCAAGAAGATGCTTATTGTGAAGCTTTTACACTTAGCTCTATTAAAGAGAGTGTAGCTTGGCAAATACTGGTTAACGCCATGGGGCAATTCCACGGTAACGGAAGGACACTCAGACAAGATTTTTGAACTTCAGGTTCATACTTAAAGAAATGTTTTATTAGTATGTATTAAACTATGGGGAACAAAATGTGTTTCAGTCAAGTGGAAAGCTTCATCAACTTCACAAAGTTTGGATAAACACTAATTAACTGGAAAAACCATGTCCATTTTTATGTCCTTCCGTTACCGAGATAATTAATATGCACATTCTTAAACTACTTAACTATAATGACAATTTTTTTGGGGAGAATTAAAGGCACTTATATAGGTATTATATCTGTACTGTTTCACATCTTATACTAATAAAACAGTTCTTTTAGTATGAACCTGAAGTTCAAAAATCTTGTCTGAGTGTCCTTCCGTTACCGTGGAATTGCCCATGTACGTCTTAATTGGACAACTGCACGAAAACGAATGGACTTGATTAATGGTAGTCAGCGATTTAATCTTTACATGGTCAGCGCGTGCTAGCGTTCACGAAACAGGCCTAAGTTCACATTACGCTTCAGTTTCGCGTATGTTGCACGCTTTAGGCCTGTCTTCATCAGCTCAAGTTTGCCAAATAACCCGCTATTTTCAGACTCGGATATTATCCCGAAGCTCGAAATTGCGCCTTCACCAGACCGATACGCTCATCATATAGCTCAGACAGGCGTAAATTAGCCAACTATTTCCCGAATAGTAGGATATTTTGGAAACAAGACCAAGATTTCTCAGGATATTTTCTCAACCAAATAGCCCGCTAATTGCAACTGCAGACTGATAAAGTTGCAAATTAACAAGTTAATTTGCGATCGGGATAGTCAAAGTAGCAGGTTATTTGGCAAACTTGAGCTGATGAAGACAGGCCTTTTATAAAAATGTTTTTGTGTTTTATTTCCCCTTTGATTTGTTTATAGGCAGCAAAAGAAGAACTCAAAGAAATGCAGGAGAGAATAGAGAAGGAAAGATCAGCTCACACAGAATCCAAATTTAACTTTGAAATAGTACAGGTAACCATGCATAATCTATTTGTCATTTGCATACAATGTATGCTTAGGTATTTAAGCTTAACCATTAAAGTGACTCGGTAACATTGCCTTAGATTCTGAAACAAAATTCTGAATTTAGCTTATCCTGCAATCATAATTATAAACCTTTAGGTCAGTCAGGAATCCATGACTTTTTACAAACCGATCGCCTGTCTGATTATCAAGATATTTATGATTGGAAATTGAAATTTCATTTATCGTTTTCCTAACGGTTTTATAACACTACAGTCTATTGGGGAAATGAGTATGGTAAATTTGGTCAATCAAACATTTTTAGTTTTTTGAGGCACTTCATGATCATTTTGAAGCGCAAATTTGTTTAGGGCTTCAATGTTACACCATATCATAGGCACTTATAACATGTGAGGCCATGCATCTCAGATTTAACATTGTTAAACGATGCCTTTAACAAAATTGATAGGACTAAATTTGAGTTCATAGTGTTTTTTTCTTCAATAAGTATCCACCCCTTCCTTCATGAAATGTAAATCTGTGCCATATTTCCTTAATTTGACAATTGAAACAAGTGTAATCAGTGTTGTAGCATAGTAGAGACAGTATCCTGATGAAAAAATAATGGCTTCGGAATGAATTCAGTTGCAACTCGCCAGTTTGATTTATGACAAAACAAAAAGGAATGATATTTTTATATGATTATTGATATGAATTAGTAATTTTATTTTTCATTTTATGCTACAGTCACAAAGGTTTGTATGAACGATAATTTTGTATGAATCTCCCTGTTTTTCCATTGTCTGAAAATTGTTTGTACGGAGTTTGTAGCAGTTCGTAATGGCATTTGTGACCGAGGCTTTACTTGTTTGTTTTAGGAACGTAATAAAGTAGGCTGTAGTCTAAATTTTCACGCAGTTCAGTATATTTCTATTTCTATAATTATATTTCTAGTCATCTCAGTTTTCTGCCTTTTCTAAATCATTTCCACTTGCAGTGTCAGAAACGAGACTTGGAGGGAGCCCTCAGTGTTGAAAAGTCTGCCAGGGAACAAGCTATTTATAACATGGATGCCATGAGCAAACAAATCAGGTAACAAAACATAATCCATGCACATACCTGCCAACCCTTACAAATAATCTTTTTTTTTGTCGTTGTTTTTTGGTTGCTAAAGCCAAATTAAGCTTGTTTTATCATGTTACGCGACTTGAGAGTTCATGTGTTGCGTGGTTTGAATGGGTGCATGATCAAGCAGCGAATTTGTATTCCATGTTTGGCACAGATTTACCGCGTATTGCTAATTACACTGCCGTAAGCTGTGCGAACGCCTGTTAAGGGTACAGATTTCTTATTTTTGAAGGCATACCGTGCTAGAAATTCTTAATTCTTATTTTCAAATGTTGGCAGGTAAGCATGCATATGAATTGATTGCTCAATCTGAATGTCTACATAAATTTAATGGTATAGTATTAATGACTGCTTTGAGAGAAATAGTTGTTTTTATACGCTCAAGGGAAGGTTAGAATTGTGCTATTGACCGAGGCGTGCCGAGGGCAATAGCCCAATTGTAACCTTCCCGAGAGCGTATAAAAACAACTATTTCTCGAATATTAAAGCAGTCATTAATACTTTTATATGCCGAAAACAAAAGAGTCAACTAATGACACCACCTTGGCCTTTCTCTAGTTTATCTGCACGGTTGTTTTTTATGAGTGTATCTTTGAGAGTAGACTAGATCTAGATTCTAGTCTAAGCAAGATATTTTTACAATTTTGGGGGTGGGCCGGCCCTGTGGGGAATATGGAGAAGAACCTGCGCTTTCATATGACACCTCACTTATTGAGTATCACCTTCAGGATCACAATAGATTATAAAGGTTTGAATCTCGAATTGAAAAAAAAGCTTGACCTTTTTTGCATGGTCGCGGAATGCACGTAGGCTGCATAGAGACTGCATTGCGTACAATCTCTATGGGAATAATTTTAACACACAACATGCATCGGGTGCGCGATCAGACACCCTGACAACTAGATCTATTTTCGTATCTTTGAGAGTAGACTAGATCTAGATTCTAGTCTAAGCAAGATATTTTTACAATTTTGGGGGTGGGCCGGCCCTGTGGGGAATATGGAGAAGAACCTGCGCTTTCATATGACACCTCACTTATTGAGTATCACCTTCAGGATCACAACAGATTATAAAGGTTTGAATCTCGAATTGAAAAAAAAACTTGACCTTTTTTGCATGGTCGCGGAATGCACGTAGACTGCATAGAGACTGCATTGCGTACAATCTCTATGGGAATAATTTTAACACACAACATCGGGTGCGCGATCAGACACCCTGACAACTAGATCTATTTTCGTCTAGAGTCTATACGTCTATGCTTTTTCAGCAACTAAACGAACATGTTTATGGATAATTTCACGTACCCTTTTTGTTGTTCTTGCTGTCAGCGAGTCTTGCATTTGATAAGTTGAAATCTTGGGAGAGATTCTTGAGCCATTTTTGTCTTGTTTGGAATTGTCTTGTCTTGTATGAAAATACCGACCAATTCTTCGCACACGTACGGTATCCTCGATCGCTCAAACCATTTTTTAACATGTAAACCTATGGGGTAATCATGGAGACTGACCTATTTTCCCGGTAACCATGGTTATTGGGATTTTAGAACTGTTTTAACCATGGTTACCGGGAATTTTACAGGAACAGTTAAAGTTTATGAATGCAATTTCGACCAATCAGATGGCTGGATTTCTTAAGTGAGGTATATAATGAAGTATAGTATCCGTCATTTGACAGATGTTGCAATTCCACTCCATTCTCCTCTAAAGAATAGTATTGGAAAGCGCAAATATTTGTCACTGTGATGTTCAGACTTGTGTCTTGTGTAATGTCATTACTATAATACGATATGAAAAGAAAATATATTGTGATAATGACTTTCAGAGATAATCTGTAAGAGATAAATATCTTTGTGAGACTGAAAGTACACTTGAGGTAATCTTTTTCATAGCAATTTTGATATTCATTTTATGTTTTGCCTGATTGTATTTTGACACAGAGAACTTGAAGCTGCTTATCAGGAAGAAAGAAGAGAATGCATGTACAGCAAAGAGCAAGTTAAAAGGTATTTATATGATTAAGTGTATGCTACAACTGGATGCTGAATACAATCACATTTGTTAACACTGTTATTCTTGTTATTGTATTAAAACATATATAATGTACTTCTACTTCTACTTCGGTACTTGACAGGATCCATCAGTCAGGATATAACGTCAAGGTTGAAATGTCTGGCAAGGTGCTCTTGTGCAGTGCAGTCAGTTGGTGTATTATGTACAAGGTGCAAGTAAAAACAATGTATGATGTATCACTGAGTTATAGTGATTATGGTGCTCTTTTAGGTAGTAAAATGATATAGATTTATGATGTTGTTGATAGATTTTTATTAGAGACTCACAGCAGATATTCTTATCAGCTGAGGTAGATCTGAAGAATAAGCAATTTGCTTCTAAACGTAATTGTCTTTAATGCAATAGAAATTACTTTTGATTTAACCCTATTTAGCCCGGGCTATTTTGAAACTGCATAGCCCGGGGGGGGGGGGGCTTCTAAGGCCCCCCCCTATGATCTCGGCGGTGAAACGACCGATCGCCGCGAAAATTTGCATACATGTCAAGTGAAGTGTATAGAATACTATGGTAATTTCAATTTTTTGAAAAATTCACTCATTTGCATATTTATGGTAATTTATGCAAATAAGGTCATCAAATTCACATTTTTGCCCATATATCAGACATTATTCATATTTAAGCATTCTTTCTCACTACATATATTTTTTAGACCATTTGGAATAATAATACAACACAAAAATTGAAAAACCAGGGTTATTCCTTATGTTATCTATTGTTTTGATAATTTCTTATGTATTTCTTTGTTTTTTTAACTTATGTATTTTATTGTTTTTGTTGTTTTATTTCATTTCCATCTATAATTCAACTATTTTGACCCCAAAATAAACACCTTAACTATAAACAAGACCAAATAACCAATGTTTCATCTCTTTATTTGAAAAATGAGATTTCCATATGTTTTGTACACAAATCACAAAAATGAGCGATTTTCGGGCTGACATGTGAAGACAAAAGGACACGTGACTTTGTAACGGTAGGTCCGATTTTCGAAAAATTTCTTTCAAAAGATGCGCAAGACTCTAAAGAAAAAAGTCACAAAATTTCAGTGCAAGATTTTCTTGCGTTAAAAAATTATCGCGAAAAATGTCGAGGGGGGGCTTCTCAAGCCCCCCCCCCGGGCTAAATAGGGTTAAATGGCACTTTTCTGGGTCATGATGATTAAAGGGAAATCCAAACTCTAAAAGAAAGCAGAAAGATCAGAGAAGCAGACTGGTGAAGTTTGAATTAAATTTGTTTAAACAAACAAAATTATGAATATTTTTTACCTCTCCCAAGAACTCAACTGTCTCTTTAAGTTGAAATGACCCTAATTCATAAACATGACAAATTCTTTCATTTTAGACTCACTGCTGAGTACGAGACAACCAAGAATGCTCTATCAGCGGAGATAGATCAGAAGAGAGAAGTCTTATCAGGGACCTCTCAACAGATAGACCTCTATCAGAAGAACTTTAATGGTTTGAAAGATGAACTCACAAGGGTGAGTATGCCTTAGGGCTGATTGCATTAGGAATTATAATTTTTACATACATTTGTAGTAAGCAAATATTAATCGACTACGAGGTTAATATTTGTTTTATATCCCACATCGGCAATAAGGTCTATTTAAAGTGAATTTTACATAATTAAAAGAACTGATTCTGCAGACAGTTTAGCTTCAGCTAGATTTTACAAAGCACAACATGCATACATGTAATAAATTTGATGCGCGCTCATTTGAGATTGACATTAACATTTCGCGTAACCTACTTTGCTATGCGCTATATGCTTATTCAATGGGCAAGTGGGGCAGCAGCAAAAAATTACTGTACAAAAGTCCTATCGCAGGGAGATAGTACTTATCTATCATTGATCATGTGACCTCGTTTAGACCAATCAGATTGCAAGATTCTTAGTATGCGGGATGTAATTCCAGTTAAGGCGAGAGACATTTGTAACTTTGTTATATATAGTAATATATTTTGTATTTTTTCTATTTTGTTATTGTTTTTTAATCTTTTTAAATGACCAAAACCAACAACCTAGGATCACTGTAAGAAAATTAATAAGGACATGTGCTCTGTTGGTGGGCATAGTGAGAAATTATTATAATGAAAACAGTATTTTGCACAATTGAGTTGCTTGAAGGTACTTATTTTTTAATGTATAAAAAACAGCTTCTTGTTTTGTTCTTCATTGGATGTATTAGATTTTGATCTTGAGCTTTGTAATATCATTTTCAATAAAATGATATGTATTGTATGTTATCTAAATAACACAGTTTATTTGACAAAATAAAATTCTACTCAGAATATTGTCATTTGTATATAAATGCTGGGCCCAAACTTATAAACAGTTGTGATTAATCTCAAGTTATTTTCAATTGATACCAATGGCAACTACACCTGTATGTCCCTAAGGGATAGAGGACTGCAAATTTTGAAATTGTTCAGATAGACTTGTGATTATTTCGGATCAATCTCAACTCTGTATAAGACATGGCCCTTTGTATATAAATAGAGCTGCCAATTCTTGGAATTATTTCGTTTTTTCTCATAATAACGGTAGCACGTTTTCTTCATAAAATATGGTTTGTGTTTGTTTTTTGTTTGTTTTGTGGTTTTGTTGCATATTCTGCACGTCAACCAAATGTTGATCACTTCTTCAATAGAAAACTTTGATAGAGATTTATGAAGAGTACAAATTTACAAATAGTAAACAAAAAAGAATGAAACGCTGACAATACCCCCCCAAAAAAACTACCTACTTCTAAATAAACTAGAGGTCCTAATATGGAAATAACAGGAATGGACATTTTTGCATTGGAAGTGTGTTGTGCATGGTTGTTAATTTCGTTTTAATGAATTCCTTTTTTTTGCCATCATGGTTCCTCTTTTGGGTTGCACAAGGTTGGCAGCTCTGCATAAAAGTTTTTTGTATGCTAAATGAAGAGTATGCATGATGAGAGTAATCTGAAGAATTACAATTATCTGATTATTTATTGACAGGCCAAGAAAAGGCAGATCTACCTGGAGGAGACGTATGGAGGATGCATGCGAGAGCTGGAGCTACTCCTCTCAAACTTCCACGTGATGGGGGAGGGCAACCTCCGCCCCAAGAGGAAGAATGTTAAAGGGAAGGGGAGGAGGAAGGGTGGGGAGGGGGCTGGGGTGGGGTCACAGGAGCTCTCCCCCTCCCTGGTGCTGGAGACCCTGAGACACACCCTGACAGACTACCAGCAGAGACTGGACGAGACAACGCAAGAGGTAAGTGTGAGAAGATGCTAGCAAGGAGAATAAATGAGGAGGAGGAGGGGGAGGAGGAGGAGAAGGAGGAGGAGGAAGAGGGTGTCAGTGGTGATGGTGATGCAGTGATGGTTGTGATGATGACGAGGATGATGCTGAAAATGTTTTTTAGTTTGATGAAGATGAGGAGGAGGAGAAGAGAAGGAAAAGGAGAAGGAGGAGTAGTAGAGCTGCCAACCAGTACGATTTAATTGTATTTCGTACGATTTTTAGAAGTAAATACAACAGTACCATTTTTCCTCAATTAAATATGATTTTCCAAAAACGAAAAAAAGTATAAAGTATCCTACAAACATCTCACATCGGCAATTTGGGGATGTTCATTGGTTCATCAAACACAAGAGTCATGACGAAATCATGCATATTTAACCAATGATCCATAACAAATTCTTCCTGTATGTAAGAACTGTAAGAGGTGTTGATGCACGTAACAATCCATGTTGTTTTTTTGTACAATTTTTGTCAGTAAAATACAACTTTTGGGATTCAAGAATACAGTTTTTGAACTACAGAGGTTAGCAGGTCTGGAGGAGGATAAGGAGGAAGTTGAAAATGTTTATCTTTGAACAATGATGATACAGAATGATAAAGTAACAGAATGGTTCAGCATCTATTTTGATTTTGCTATCCTTTTTCCTTCCCTCTTGCAGTTGAAACGTATGAAGATGATCCATGACAAACTTGCCAACGAGTGTGAACACTATAAGGAAGTCACATACTCTAGAGACCACATGGTCAAGGTGAGTTCACATTAAATTTGAATGATGTTCATCCCAATAACAGTATTAGCATACATGCCAACTACTACGATTTTGGCGTAATTATTACGATTTTTTTTTTTTTTTTTTTTTTTTTTTTTTTTTGGCCGTTCACCTGGCACTGTCAGGCCGACGCTTAAGCGTGCCCGGGAGAGCACCGGTATGGTACCAAGAGTAAAAAAAAGTTTCACAGCTCAATCACTGTCAACTCACCACTCAGAAAGTGGGACCAAATGTCCAGATTTCTGTTTGGACTCTGAGGGAAATTAGTCTGTCATCTTTGGTTTTAAAAACAGCATTGTTTACTATTATTTTTATTAAATCAGCGCCTTCAACTGCAACTCCAAGTAAAATCGCTTGAGTTTTCGGGGACGGACCTGGGATACTTCTACCGTAGTATGGTGGTGTCAACAAACAAAAAATGGGTATTCGAGTACCTCATTACACGCTTATGCACAGCCCTTTATTTTTCTCCTCCAGGTTCTATTTCATCAGGGGAATTTTGAGCTTTTAGTCCTTGTTTTTTTAAATATTTTTTATGGGGGAGGGGGTTGCATAAGTGTTGAAAAATGAGTTTAAAGTGAAGGAAAAAGGCATTCCTACATGTTGAAAATACCAAAACCTCCCTACCGTGGGAGGGGGACAGCCCTCTCCCACACCCACCCCCCGCTCGGTCGCTTCGCTCCTTCGTTCTGTCGCTCCGCTCCGTCACAGTCCTCGTAAAAAATGATTACTATTTTTAGTCTTCAAAGGTTGGCAGGTATGTATTAGATGAGTGGTATAATGTAGCTATAAACTGTTCTTTTTTTGGTGCAAATTTATTTCAATGGATACTCTCTTAAATCATAATGTAAATCATTTAGTTTATGTTTATGTTTATATTAGTTTATATATTTAAATTAAATACTGGCATTTAAAAAAAATGATTTAAAGGGGTTCAATCATTCTAGAGAGTAGTCACTTCAAAACTGGTCAACAAATCATTTTTCTCTTCCACTTTATTTCTTCTTAGGACCTTCAAACCAAGTTATCAGCAAATGTCAAACAACTAGAGAAGGTCAAAGGTCAGCATAGCGAGCAGGAAACGACCTTGTCCCGTCTGAAGGTCAAGCTACAGAGATCCCAACAGGGTCATGAGAGCGAGCAGACAAAAGCATACAACATGGCGGATGAGTTTGTGAGACAGCTGACTATGTTAGAGAATGAGCAAGAGGTATTGAAATTACAGCTTCTTTTCTTGAGACATGATGACAACCATCATCAAAATGATTGTTATTATTGTTTTTTGTTTATTCCTGTTTTAATTTAGATATTGTTATGGTCTCTGTAGCAACAAATTTCATTGTTGTCATTTTTATTTATTTATAATTATTTTGTTATTCTCTCATTGTCCCAATAAAAGTAAAGTTTTGTTTTGTATTTTTGGCTGTTATATTTCTTTGGTAAAACTAAATATAACTCTTGTGGAAATAATTATTTAACGAGCCTTTTTGTCTGTGCACTACAAACGCTCAGGTTTAGCAAAGTTATGTTGACCGTGCAGATGATTCTTTTGTTGACACATTCATGTAGAATGATGTTCTTTTTTCTGTTCTCTGAATTCTAATTTTTTTTCTTGACAAATTTATAACAGTAATGTTCTAACCACCCCAGTATCCCATTGTCCTCGAACAAAATACCTATGTTAGTTACAATTCACCATTTATTAGAGAATTTAGTAGTGACAGTTTTACCTTGTATTTGACTATTATCAGAATAGGAAGCTCTACCTCCATAGCATCTACCAGCGTCTCTTAGCTGGTAAGGTGGTGATGCAGGAAGATTCGGCCAAAACTGGCGCCCAAGGCCTTGGCTGGCCGGAGCTTAGCGCTGGAGTGCAGGAGGAGGTCATACAACTCATGTCAAATGTCAACAAGGCCAATGAAAAAGTGAGTTATCATTGTTTGTTAAATGTAATACCGTATTTGCCGGCGTAAAGGCCGCAGTATTTTTGGAAGAGAAAATATCAAAAAGTCGGGGTGCGGCCTTTACGGCGAAACAGAAAAAAGAAAGAAAAAAAAAGTCAAAACCAGCACGAATTTGTACATATGGGACTAGATCTTCGAACGGTACAATAACTATACATTTTTTACACATCTTACCGACAATTTTATCTTGCATTGTTGACATGAAGACGAAAATAAACTTCCATAAACAACATCTGCCGATAGATTTTGATCTAAGTTCGTGCCAATGCATTGCAAAAGTAAAAGAAGGGCCCGTTTAACGGAGCCGCCGCGAAGCATCCAGCACGCGAAGTCGCTATTTTCAATCCATTTCAATGACTACATCACAGAAAACTGCAGTGTACGGTATCAGTGCGGGATGGCCGAGAGGTTTAAGGCGGTGATTTTAGTCACATCAACATTTGTACGCAAGAGATCGAATCCCGACTTTGGCAAACAATTTTTGTTTTCTTTCTTCTTTTTTCTTTTTTTTTCTTTTTTTAAATGTCAAAATCGGGGGTGCAGCCTTATCGCCGGCAAATACGGTAGGTAATTTGATGAGACATCAAATCTCATTTTTCGAGCAAAATGGACCCAATGTGATAGATCACACAGTGTCCTGAAGCAATCTTTAGAGATTGTAAGTATGTGTCGGGGAAGGGTATTGCTCTAATGATTAAATTGTACAATTTCCCCAGAATTTAGCCAGTATATGATGTGTTACAAATGAAGATCATGACACTTTACTGTATTCTGGAAACTCTGTATTTTTTTGCTCATAGAATTTATTTAAATTGATTGTTACAGGACTTTCTCATGTACCTGAATCGGGGTTCTTTGTATAATTGTTTATTATATGCATGTCTCATTATATTGTATTTTATTATGCATGTGAATGTTAGTCTTTCAACTGCCACATTTCTATTTTGAGTTAATTGAAATTGAATCGGAGAAAAGGATTGTAAATTGCATTGTAAAATACATTTCTTAGTGCTTTTTTACTTTGATTAATGAATTTATCCTTTCTCAACCCAAAGGTCATTCTCCTAGAAAGTGAGCTGAGAACCAAGAAAGATCAGTTCATGCGACTTGAAGACAACCATAAAGATGCTTTGGATAGACTGGCACAGTCGGGTCAACAGAGGGAGACACACTGGGCCAGGGAGAAGGAAGAGCTAGAGCATAGATACCAGAAGAAAATAGAGGAGTTGAAAATTAAAACACAGGTTCGACAACCAGTTTCTAGTCAGACTCTTGGACTAGAATATAGACACAGTACTTGCCGAATGCTATGTTAGGAAGACATTGAAAAGGAGATGGAAAAGAAGAAAAAAAAAGGAATATTGCTCTATAACTCGCTAATATCGATTGATTGACATTTCTCTATAATTATGAACCTGCACATCGGGTAACAGCTGCATTATGTTTTCGGGTTGTCCGTCCGTCCGTACGTACGTACGTCCCGTTCTCGTGATCGCGTTATCTGAAGAACCGATTGATGGATTCCTGCCAAACTTTGGTCATGTATGTATCTTACAGAGCCGGTGAACTGATTAGATTTTGGGGTCACGAGGTCAAAGGTCAAAGGTCACAGGGCTCATTATGTATGCAAAAACAGCTCGTGATCGCGTTATCTGAAGAACCGATTGATGGATTCCTGCCAAATTTTGGTCATGTATGTATCTTACAGAGCCGATGAACTGATTAGATTTTGGGGTCACGAGGTCAAAGGTCAAAGGTCACAGGGCTCATTATGTATGCAAAAATAGCTTGTGATCGCGTTATCTAAAGAACCGATTGATGGATTCCTGCCAAACTTAGGTCATGTATGTTACTTGCAGAGCCGATGAACTGATTAGATTTTGGGGTCATGAGGTCAAGGTCAAAGGTCATGCGGCTCATTATGTATGCAAAAATAGCTTGTGAACGCATTCTCATTAGAACTGACAGATGGATTACTATTTAACTCTGGACATCTTGCAGAGCCAATGAACTGAGTAGATTTTAGGGTCATGAGGTCAAAGATCAAAGGGTCATATATGTACATGAGAAATTGCTTGTAATCACGATATTCTGAGAACCTGTTAATGGATTACAATTGAACTTGAATTTGAAAAATTTCTTCTGTTTTGGTTTGTAAAATTGCTCTATGACGGAGGCATCATTTCGACTGCGCGCAGTTGAAGTTCCATCTAGTTTGTTTTGTTGTTGTTGCTTTATTTACTTTGATGCTAATAGATTAACAACGGTTTTGATACCTTAGATATATATCAAGAGTCTGACTTTTAGTTTTATTTCTTTCATCGATAAATCAGGCATCACATATTTACCATACAAGAGACAGTCTTTTCATAGCTCTTTACATATAGGAGCAAAAATAGATGTACAAAAGGGATATTTTGAGACAAGAAGCAGTGAATAATTCAATTCAATTCAATTCGTTTATTCAATGATATAAAAAAATAGTACAAAACAATAGAACATGTTGCATAATCATATACATGTATAAAGTTAACATAACAGGGCGCGACAAACCCGCTTGCCCGATGTCCCGGGGCAACCAAATTGAGCCGTCGGGCAAGTAAATAAAATTATCACTTGCCCGATCGGGCAAGTGATACTTTTACAGTAATTTCCTAGTGTCCAAGAACTCTACCATTCACCCGTCAACTTCTTACCCGTCGTCAAAATCCAGAAGCAAAAAAGCAATCGTTCCGATTTCGAAAAAACTTCACAGACAGCTAGCCAGCTCAGCTAGCTCAGCGCGCATGCAACAGTGACACTTCAAGCCATGAATGCCGCTCCGCCTCCACGCACGGCCGGCCGTGAGCTAGCTAGAGACAGCTAGCGCGATCGTACCAGCTGCGAGCTTATTCGCGCTCTCTCTCTCTAGCTCTGCAGGCCGCACCGACAGGCCTTTGCTATTCTCTGATTGCCGATTGGTTGAATCACGCCAAATATGACGTCATTATTCTAGGGAAATGAACACGTGCGAATCGGAATGGAATAAACAACAGGGATTTTCTAGTAAGTACAAAAAGTCAAATGTTTGATATTTATTCATAATGACTGTTAATGATTGTGAACATATTATTTAAAACTCGCTGCTCATATAAATCAGATGAATGTTTTTGTCTCGTTTTCAATTTATTACTGCGGTCTCAAGATCCGACCGAGCGAGACCCCCAGAATATAAGCCGTTGTTGTTTTGTTTTCATGGTTTTAGCGACGTTGTTTAGTCTAGTTTTCGCATACTTATCCGAGATTTATCGTAAAATATCTTCAATATTATTATTTAGTGCCGAGATTCATGTGAATCTGATTATTTATGGAGAATCAATAAAATGCGTTTTTTAAACCTTCAACCATCCTTTGTTGACCATTTTCTTTGACATATTAGGTTATTATTCAGTACAGTTACACTGTACATGTATGTGCATTAATTTGCTATCTAAAACACTAACTTATCATTACGAGATAATAAATGCTTTAACCTCGAGTCCTTTTTCGCTTTAAAGTTTTGGGCAAGTGGAAATATTGTTTGGGCAAGTAAATTGAAAACCCACTTGCCCGACAGGGCAAGTGGTGAAAAAAATTCTTGTAGCACCCTGCATAACGTAAGGGGCTACCAAAAAAGATCAAGATCTTCTAAACTGGTGCCCCTTTTACAAAATTAACAAATTTAAGAAATTTAAAAATATGCCTTTTTTGTGGTGTTCTCAAATAGAAATCAAAAGTCCTCGCAAGTGATGCCCTCGGCAAAGCCCGGCAGGACGGCTCAGCCAAGCAGGAGCTTGAATCCCAGATGTCGCAACTCAGCACCACCCTGGCCACCCTGCACACCGAGAACTCGTCCCTCCTGGCCGCCTGCGCCCTACTCAGCGGGGCCCTGCTACCGGTTTACACACGGCTGGGACAGCTGGCCGCCCAGAGACGCATCCTGGAGCAGCAGATCGGCAACGTAAATGCGTTCAAGCGCCAGGCCAGGGAGCTGGCACAGATGCTGGCGATGGAGCCGGGGACAGGGGCAGGGGCAGAGAGAGATCATTCCCGTACGATGCAACGCAAGAGGAGGAGGAGTAGTCGATGTCTGATGATGAGGTTCAGGGTTGCGGCCATTGCCGTCATGGCTGCCCACAGGTAAGTGCAACTTTTATTTTGTATTTTGATACTAATTTTGTTTGTTTGTTTGATTTTTTAACTGAAAATAACTGCTTTTTATAGATCCTGCATTTATAAATGCCATGTGCTCTGCAAGAAATCAAGCCGTTGAATAAACTTGCAGTGTTGGTAAGATTTCTTCTGTTTGGGGTGTCGTGGTCGAGTGGATACGTCACCAGACTGTCGATCACAAGGTCCGCGATTCGAGTCCCGCCGCGGCACTAATGTCCTTTGGCAAGACATTGATCTACATTTGCCACACTCAACCCAGGTAATGTAAATGGGTACCTGGCAGGAATTAATTCCTTGAAATACTGGAGCGCTGTAATGGCAGCTAGGCTAAATCCGGGGTAATAATAAATGCGCCTCTGAAAAGAATTTCTAGATTGACGGCGCTATAGAAATGCCTATTATTATTATTATTATTATTACTATTATTATTAAACAGTGCCACAAACAATTTAACATCTTAATAAAGGGCATCAATTCTTGATGGCCCTATACAAATTTCTGGGCAAGTACTCTTTAGGAAGTTCAGTCCAGGACTCTTGAAGCATGCCATTCCCAAACTCCTAGATGTCTCTAAGATCTCAACTTGCTTTTCTTTCACTTGACATAATGCGAGGGATTCATTTATTCATTTTTTCTTCAGATTATTGCACCTGGCTGGTCAAACCGATCTTCTCTTCACCACCAATGAGAATACCAGTGGCTCCTATGCTGTACCCTCTATGTCCTGGGCAATGCACACATGCCACATAGAAACTTCTCAGGTGCAGTACTTTCTCCATAAAATTTCTCATTTCGGTATCTTTGTTTTTTTTTATTCGACTGCTAATAAAGCATATGTATTCTTGTAAGTAAGCAGCCAGGGGACCGACGGCTTAAGTCCTTTCCGAAGGACTTGATAATGAGGATTGATGCCTTACCAAAAGG
>JAVYIG010018072.1:0-22718 GCA_035222895.1 Strongylocentrotus droebachiensis
CGTTCGGAATGCGTCTTTTCGTGCTGCTATATTTTGCTGAGCTAACTGATGCATTTTTTACATCTTTGTATCATTGGGCAGATAACTCTTTACATGGAACTCGCATCACACCCCAACTCTTGAAGATACAGAGTGGAGAGTTCGAGATGGATAGTATCTTTAGCCTCAACCTCAGACAGCAAGGTAACCAATAATCAAAGATCATAACAGACGGGAGGCAGCAACTAAGTCCGGGAACTTTTTACTTGCACCATGTTAATAGCATTGCACCGTGCACCTGGCTTTTGTAAGCACACACACACACTCATCAGTCTGCAAGAATCTTCAACTGTGAAGGAGGTAGACTTAACCCAAAGAAGAAGAAGAAGAAGACTTCACCAGATGATTTAATAGAGTCTGATGTATGTTCAAATTATGCTGAAAGGGGGGGGGGGGGGTGCTGAAAAGGCTCTTATAACAAAAGAAAAAGATCTACCCGTATTGACTTTACACACCGGACTTATGCTGAGAAGGGGGGGGGGGGTGCTGGGAACACGCATATGCATACCCTAAATAACACTGAGTGGGGGGGGGGGATGCCGGGAGGTAATGTTAATAGGCTTCTCAAAAACTTTATTGATCAATTTCTATGACTATTTAGATTGATCAATAAACTTCTGTAAAAATATATGAACTTCTCTTTCTCTCTATATCTATTTCTCTGTCTCTCCTCTCCGTCTCTGTCTCTCTCTTTCTTTCTCTCTCTCTCTCTCACTCTCTCTCTCTGCCCCCCCCCCCCTTCTCTCTCTCTCTCTCTCTCTCTCTTATACTTTATACTTTGTCAGATATTGATGATCTTGGACCTATTGGATCTTGTTCTTGCCTTCAGCGATTGGACATCAGTAGGAATGACCTGACAAGCTTGAAGGCCCTCTCCCCTCTCAAGCAGCTCGTCTCCCTGAACGTAGCTGCTAACAGAATATCAAGCCTTGGTAAGTGTGTGTTTCAGGTGCGCACATTTAATTTAACCCCTTCCCTGCAAGGGAAATCCAGCCCAAGGAATTTAATGTTGAACAACTATAATGGGACTGAGAAAAGTTTAATTTTCTTTCTCAGGAACAGGTATTGTCTCGCCTGCGTAGCAAAAAAGCGAGACATAGGCGCCGCTTTTCCGGTGACGGCGGCGGCGACGGCGTCAACATCAAAAACTTAACCTAAGGTTAAGTTTTTGAATTTTTGATATCATTTTGAAAGTATAAGTCCTTAGTCAATGAAACTTGGACTATAGGGTTATCAAGTATCCCCAATCATGTGAGTTGAATTTCAGGTCACAAAGTCAAGGTCAACGGACTTAGACTATGTTGTGGCATCATTATCGAAAACTTAACCTAAGGTTAAGTTTTTGAATTTTTGATATAATTTTGAAAGTATAAGTTCTTAGTCAATGAAACTTGGACTATAGGATAATCAAGTATCCCCAATTATGTGAGCAGAATTCAGGTCACTAATTTAAGGTCAAAGGTCATTTTAGGTCAACAAACTTAGACTTTTTTGTGGCATCAACATCAAGATTTTGAATTTTAGCATATTTTCAAAAGTGTTTGTTCAAATTCCATGAAACTTGTACCCAAGGGTTCCAACCTCAATTTTTCATCATATCGAATTGCGTAATGCAGGCGAGACCCGCCCGAGAGCATTTCCCTTGTATTCACTGTTACGTAGTGCCTATTTAACAATGATTCAATGCTCTGTACTTGTTATTCAACGTTGCTCTCATTTATTATAATTGATTAAAAAACTTGGTGGCCCAGAAGGAGTCAAATTCCATGGCCTTGCATGAATTAATGTGCTTATGAAAAGAAAAAAAATGAAATTAAACGTTACTTTATACCATTACATAATTCAATGCATTTTATGAGGTGCTGCATTTTTGTTTGTTGTTAATACAGTTGAGTGTTTTTGTACATTATAGACTTCCTATAGTTACTAATGTTATCGTTCTTATCTTTATTGGATATTTACAGAGCCTTTGACGGAGCTGGAGAGTTTAAGAAGTCTGAATACTGCTGGGAACCTGATTGCAAGGTATCTGGGGTTTCATATTCTTTACGACAGGACACTTATTTCCATCAGCTAGTAAGCCAAGCATTTTATTGTGGTTGTGATTGCATTAGTAAGTTTGCCAGTCTGTTTTCATCCAGCTGCTATGCTACATCATGTACTGGTATACAGTCAACAGATTGCAAGATCTTTAAGACCCAACTGTGATCAGAGTTTTTCACAAATGACTTTGACCAACATCAAAAGCGTTCAATAAACAAATGTAATTTTCTTTTAGTTGGCCACTAATGTGTAGAATTCAATTTTCCTTTGGCATAAGGCCTTACAGAACCACAGGATTAACCGCTATTCTGTGTAATTTCTTTGCAGTTTTGAATCCATCTATGCCCTAGCAAATCTCCAAAACCTGGAAGACATGCGATTCCAGGATCCCTTGCAAGACTGGACCAATCCAATATGTAATGGCGCCACCTACAGGTCTACGATAATGTCTCACTTCTGCCACTTGAAAGTGCTGGATGGGGAGAGGTTGTGCGGGAAGGGAAGCGAGGTGTTTACAACTCTTCGTCAGCTTGACAGAGAAATAGCAAGTAAGATTAACCTCAACCCTTTTCATTTGTGTTTTGCTCATATTTTGCTTTGTTTAAATTTCTCTCTATTTTTTTCTTTTTATTTCATTTCATACCGGTATCTCATATTTCATTTTTTTTCATTTTGTTTTGTTTGTTGGTATGTATACAGGCCTGATATTTATTTATATATATTTTCTCGATTAAAAAAAACAAAAAAAAAACCTGATTTCTTTTTTTGCCCAATTCTTTTTTTCTTCTTCCTGATTTTACCCCTATTTTCTTCAAACAGGTGAATGTTGTTAGATGCCAGGTTTTTTTCTGCTAATTTTTTTGTTACTCAAGGGGGAGGATAGTTGAAGAAAAAGAGAAAACCCTTCTCTTTTTGTTAGTGCTCACTATCACCCCTGTGTATAGTAAACTTAGTTTTAATATTTCTCCTTGAATGAAGGCAGTTTCAACTGTATACCGGTTCTATGATTCGTCATTCCCCTCCTAACATTATTTAGGGGAGGCATGTTGGTCCAGTTGATAAAGTGTCTGCCTGTCGAACCAAAGGTCGTGGGTTCGAATGCAACCCTGGCGTATGACTGAAGCCTGCGTTGTATGTTAACGTGCCCCTCCCCTATGTAACAATGAAAAACTCTCTATCCCTAGGATAGGACGTGAAATGGAGGCCCCGTGTAGGGGAGAGTCACCACCTTTGCACGTTAAGAACCTAATGCAATATCTGTATAAGAGTATGGGGAACCCTGGTGTAGTGGTCCACCTGCACACCCCCAATCAGTTATGACGGGAAATGAGACCCAAGGGTTACAGTGATTCATTTTGCTTTCTCCTCCCAGGCGCAGGTGCCGCCAAATACTTAATAATGATAAAGAGGTGTACATATTTGCATCTATCCTTGTATCATGAAGATATTTTTTCTTTTCATATTTTACAGAGTGCAATGACCGATCAGGAGATCATGTGACTCAGAAAACATCAGGGTCTTGGGTGGACAAAGGATTCTGGGATACAGGCCCGGTGCAGAAGAAAGAGATTGATGACACTGAAAAACAGATCAGAGGTTGGTGAAGAAAATATTCTGAAAATAATAATAATAATAATAATAGTTATGGTAATGCGATTGCTTTGAGAAAGAAACGTTGTGGAATCGATCAGAAAAGGTTGATCATCTAGCATATAAGTATTGGTGTGTACTGCAAGGTTCTGGAATCATCAAAATGATAAGAAATGTGACCCAGTCTTCATAAAGTTACAAGTACTGTACACAGAAATATGTATATGGGACTACCCCCATACGTGCGCGACACATGCGTTATATCTATCAGGTCCAAAATAGATATAATAATTTACCAAATATATCAATTAGTAGGCGGTTTCTCAGCAAAATTTGTATCATCACACATTAGTCTAAACATATTCTTTCACATGATTGGTAATAAGAGCTTCCATTTCATTTTTTGAGAGGGGAGGGGGGTTTCCAAAACTGGTCTTATAACCTTTAAGCACTCATATCTGACACATTGCCTCTACTAGCCCTCGAGCATTTCAAGGAACTAATCCCTGCCAGGTACCCAATTTCCTTACCTGGGTGAAGTGTGGCAAATATAGATTAATAACTTGCCAAATGCTCTCACAGTTCTTCTGATCTTTAAATTTTGAGATTATTCATAGATGGAGGTGAATAAAACAACTGGGCCCAGTCTTAAAAAATTATAGTTTTCATCACAGCGCAGTAGAGATTATATTCTTATAGTTGCTGCCCTTTATAAATTGATCTCATTATTATTATTATCAATGTCATGTTTGTCTTGTGTTGTTAATTCCTCAGAAATGCTTCTGGACTGCAGAACGCTCAGCAATGCAGCACTTCATAAAATACAGCAGACGTGACAGGACATAATGGAAGTTTCGGCTGACAGAAATAAGACAATATGAGACAAGCTCCTGATATCTGATCCAATACTTTCAACACATATGAGAGAAAAGTGGCTGGATAGTGTTGGCGAATTCAGAAATTATTACAGTTCTTCCTATCCAAATATTTTGTGGTGGTTCATAGATGGAGCTGTACAAAACAACTGGGCTCAGTCTTCTAAAGTGATAGTGCCCCAGGCTAAACTTCATCCGAATTTGTAGGGAACATCAGCAGAGGAAAGATGCTGGAAGATGTTGCCTGATCAGATACTCTCAAAGTTCTTCATGTTCATGTATTTCATGAGTATCACTGAAGAGGTTCATCTCATCGTAGAGGTGTTGTGGTCTAGTGGATAAGTCACCAAACTGCAGATCACAAGGTTCGCGGTTTGAGTCCCGCCACGCCACCAATGCCCTTTGGCAAGACATGAATCTACATTTGCCACTCTCCACCCAGGTGAAGTAAATGGGTACCCGGTAGAAGCACCTCATCATGGCAGCTCAGCTACAGCCGGGGATAATAATGTGATACTTTGTATTAAGCGCAATTGAGTACAAAATTTCTTATATAGTGCGTGCTATATAAATGGACCTGTTATTATTTCATTTTTTATATAATTAGACTTTGATTATTTATTGCTTTGCCTTACTATTTATAAACGCAACAAATAGAACTGAATAAATACTGAGATTCGAACCCACAACTACAACATTATATTACGTTGGGTTGATGAAATGTGGGTTTGCATGCTTATTATAATCCGATCACTGGATAATGTTTCACTAACTGGAAAAAAGAAAGATGTCTCAAGTTCTGAGGGGTATAGAGATCTTTGATAGAACTATATGCCATCTTCACATAGAGGGCAGCATTGAGGAGGTGTTGTGGTATAGTGTTCATTCACTCGACTGTTAAAGGTAATACAAAGTTTTGGGAAATTTTGAAACTTGGGTGGATAGAGATTCTTTACAATTTTGATATATTTGAATGCCCCTGTGTCAATGTATTATAAGCACTAGAAAATTTAGCCCCTAAAACACTTCTGCTATTTCAAATAGCGCCTACGGCCATACAGTGGTAGCTGCAACCATGAAAATCTCAAAATATGAAGTTGTGATATATAATTTCCAAACTAATAGCTAATTGGTCGATTTTAGTGAAGAAACATTGTTGTATAGCTTAATTAATATCTTGAACTTGAGAGGGAGTTATACAACATAAAGAGTTTATTATTTACAATTTCGATCATAACTTTAGACTCAGTTTCAACCGCGACAACGATCCCTGAATATTAAAGGATTAGATATGCTTCCTATATTTTCATTTGAACCAATTTCATGACCCCATACCAAAACTTTGTATTACCTTTAATGCAAGCGTTTAAATTGATATAGCAGGTAGGGTCATGGAAATTGCAGGGCCCTTGGGAAGAACAGCAATGATGCTGAAGAGGTTGCACTGGGTAAATAAAATGAGTACTATTATTATTAGTAGTAGTTTTATTATAAATCAAATTATTATTATTATTATTGTTATTATCATTGTTGTCATTAAAATAATTAAAATTATTGTTATTGTTATTATTATGATGATTATTATAAGCATCCAAGCAAAAGGGGCAGTGCATTACCAGAGTACCAAGACGGTCTGAAATTTTGCCTTCAGATGTATAGGTTATATGATTTGTATCAAAAGAAGTTTTATATAAAGATGATTTATTGACTGTATTGAAAGTAAATGTATTGATTCATGAGAGCCTTGAAGATGTTTTAATTAGATGATACTGAAATGTTTTTATTTTTAATATCCTGTCAATTAATTTTTATGAACAGATGATATTATTATTGAATTTAAGTGTGCGTAAGTTCTTTATGTATTGCATGATTCGAAGTGGGGAAATGGAAGTACATTGATGTAACATTCTCTAGACTTTGTGTCATTAATCATGTAATGGTTAGAATGAATTGTTGAAGGAACAGTGATTCAATAATGAATTTTAATTTGCTGTTTTTAACCAATTTTGTAGTTGTATAAAACAGGTTTGTCCACAAGTCATGTAACAAAATTGAAAATACCAGAGTTGAAAGTGCCAGTTATAAAAACAACACGCTAGAGATTCAGTTCCTTTTCATGTTTGCTGTGTGTGTGTCTGTGTGTGTGTGTTTGAATGCAATATGATGCATTATTATTAGTTTTTTTTAGTTGTCGTAGAGGGTTTGTTGTCAGAGTTTTGGTAGTCTAGGGGAAACTTTTCCTAGAATTGAATAAATTAAGAAGTATATCGTAGTGTTATTTTTTAATTTGTTTTTCCATATTTGCCGGCACTGATTTAGGAGGCCTATACACAAATTGCAATTTAAATTCTTGCTTGGGCTCGATCAAATAATCATTTCTATTTAGATGTTCACAATACGTTCACAATATGTTCATTTATATGCGTTCAGGGTTTTTTCTCTTGTAAGTGGGATTCCATAGAATAATACACAGTTAGTACAGTTAAACATTAATTTGTGAAATATCTTGCCTTGAAATTGCTTTTTCTATACTATGACAATCTGTTTGTTGCATTCCGTAATTTGTGTAAACTTTAGTTGTTTACACTTCCTTTTTCTGCCTGAAATCAAATGCATTTTAAAATAAATCATTAATTATTTTCCACATGTATTTTGTTGTAATGTCTTCTGCAGCATTTTGTGTTTGGTCGACTCATTACCTCTTTTCAATTATGTTTCTGTCTGTCTCTCTCTCTCCCTTGCTCCATTTCCCCTCTTTCTTTATCCTAACATTACAAAATGGCATTTTCTTTTGATTGAAAATGTACTTTACTGAAGTTTCACATTTCCCTATAGGAGACATTTAATGATCTTAGAACAAACTTACTCGCCCGTTGCTAATTTAGCATTGCTGTTGCTAATGGCAATGGCTATCTGTGCATATGGTGGTGTGGTAAGATTTCTAGGTTACCCCATCTAGAAATATTCATAATGTTATGATATGAATGGAATCATCGACACGTGCAAAATATTAGTCAAAGGTTCAGACTGTTAATAATCAGACAAAATACCAATAATTCACAAATTTTATAAAGCCGTAATTGTCCAGAAAATTATTGGGAAAAAAATGAATTCTAAGGCAAATTTCCAATGAAATGTAGATGATATCTTGGTAAAAAGAATATACCCAGTCGGAGATCATAATTCCTGTTTGTTTTTCTTTTGTGCATTTGTTGATAATTCTTAAATCCTATAAACAATGGGCTAAATGACAAAATCATATCGACCTGTTCAAATTCCAAAGCATTTCTTACAGGAATTTCTGCAACTAGACAAGGTTTCAATCCCAACTTAAACTTTTGATGAACTCAAACCAGAGGTGATGCTGTGGGGAAAGGAGGGGCTCCGAGAGGACCCACACACACACACACATTTTGAATACCCCCAAAGTGCTCCTCTTTTAATAAGGGCCCCTTCCCCTTTTTCATAAGTGACCCTTCCCCTATTAAGTACCCAAGTTCAAATCTGACAGTTTCCCCTTTCACTTCGACAAGCGCCCCTATTCTTTGTAATACAATCCCCTTCCCCTTCTTTTAAGTGCCCCTTTTCATGTGCAAGAAATGACCCCCTTTTACTTTGACACGTGCCTCTTTTTCTTTCTAAGAAGTGCCTTTTTTCTATGTGCCACATTTCATCTTTAATAAGTGCCCCTTCCCCTTTCTTATACATGCCGCCTTACACCTCTGATAAGTGCCCCTCATGATATAAATCTGATCAGTGTCTCTTTTGCTTTGACAAGTGCTCCCTTTTCTGATGTAAGAAATGACTCATCCCTTCTTCGTGCCCCATTTTACCTCTAATAATTCCCCCCTTTACTTTGATGTCTTATAGCCTATGCCCCTCCTCTTTTCTGATAAGTGCCGCCTTTTCTTCTCATAAATGCATCTTTTCATTTATGATATGTCCCCCTTTAGAATATAAAAAGTTCCCCTTGTTACTTTGAATAAGTGTCACTTCTCCTTTCAAATAATTGCCTTTTGATAAGTGTCGTTTTTTACCTATATATATTTCACACTGTCGCTTACAAAATATGCCCTTCATCAAGGGTGTCGATTTGTATCCGTCACTTGGGGGGGGGGGGAGAGGTGCCAAAATATTTTCGGCAATGGATCAAAGCAACCAAGAGCGTGTGGCAGGTTGCACCCCCTCATTAACTTTTCCAAGTCACCCTCAATAAAGATATCATTTCAGAGAATATAAGCTTAGAGTGGTAATAAAATTAATAACATCCTAACTCTTGCCTGCAGTGTAGGCCTACCAGACTGATATCATCTATTTTTAAACGAAATTTAGACATTACCACAAAAACATCCAATGATGAGGGTCGAGGATATCAACTTATGAAAGTATTATGTTACCACGGTGGGCAAATGCATTAATAAGCAACCAGGAAAGGTTCATGTAGACAGAAAATTCTTTATTTCCTGGTGATAGAAAAATACATTTTATGAATATTGATGTCTCCAAACAACATTCATCGTGAAAAACCCATTCCAATATTCTGTGTAAGGAGATCTCAAAAAACAGTAAATGAAAAACATATTGCTTTTGGTTCTTCATTTGACTCTCTTCCTTCTTTAATTAAACCAACTAAATCCTCTCTGCGGGAAACTCAATTCAATGAAGCAGAATATCACTGATACAACATGTGGTTCTCAAAATGACAGAAAATGTCCACTCCTGATCTCATACAAACTGTCTGTTTCTTAGAAACATAATATCAAACTTACGTTCCAACTACCAAACAACAAACTTCCATTATCTCCTTCTTCACCCAGATATACTTATCATACCAGATACGCTCTAAAATATAAGCAAAATATTCCCCTAAGGCCCTGCATGCAGAGCACTATTTTTTCCCAAAAAACTATAACCAGTCTTAGAAGGTGCATTATTATTGGAAGGGTGACCATGATCAACCTTTCTGCAAAATTTTAGGTCCCGATTTTATAAAATGTGTGTGCTACGTATGCCAGTTCGTAAAGCTCGAGTTAACGCGCGAAAAGGAATTTGTTGATTTTACAAACCGGCACGTCTGGCTCAGAATAGGATTCACCGAAATCTGATGCACAGCAGATGTTTCACCTGTTATATTGGAATTTGTATTCATGTAATTTGAATTATAGCCAATCAAATTATATACATCTATATATATATATATTACATAATTCTTTTACTTTTACCTTTTAAGGTTTACAAGTAAAAGATATATCAGTAATGTTCAAAATAACATTGTTATCTACAATTAGTTATTCCAAACCAACTTAACTAGTAGTACCCATGCTACAACATCCTAACATATAGTATGACTTTATCAGAAAATTACATTACCTTCTTTGTGTTTATTTTGTAGCCTTCATTTGCAAGCCTTTAGCCTCCACCAGGATCTTGAACTAGGTTTATTGTCATTTAAATTTAACAACTTGATAAAATAACAAGTAATCATGCTACAACATTGTATGATACATGACAATTTAAAGAGGTTTCGTGGGCGGTGGGGGCAACTTGAAGAGCTAAAGGGAAAAAAATCATAGGAAGATGTTGTATTCTAAGATTTGACTTACCATCTACTGAGGAAATTAGATAGCAGTTGGAAGGCTTTAGAATGAGAGCCACTACCTTTATTAGTTAGACAAACATTATGTTAGATTTACATCTTCTCCTGTTGGTGGATCTTTTCTGATGGGGGCCAAAGTGTTCATTTGTGAAATGGTTCTCATTGTCAAATTTTAAAGGGATTAAAATGCATTGTTGAAGAATGCCTTGTTGACATTATATGTTATGTATATAGTGGCCTTGCAAACTTCTAATCATCAATTGTCTTTCAAGTGACTGATCTACACCAATATTTCATTGGGGAGCAATAAACTCATGTATTTAATATCAACACGTTGGTTTAATTATAACTGAATTACTGTGTATGTATATTCTATTCCCATTTGAGCTTTCAGTGCTTGGCATATCATCTGAAGAATTTCTAAAATATATATGATATGCCTTTCTAAATTGATCAGGAAGGGCTCTGGATAATCACCTTCTCTGATCCAGTTCATTGTTGATGCTGATTCTTTAGTAATGAGTAATCTAGCTTAGTTATAGATAAATTAAATTGAGAGTAGATTTTATGTGAAAGCAGACTTTGCTTGTGTTATCTGAAAAAGGGTATTTCCTGTTCTAAAAATAGTATTATGCTGCAGATTCCTTGTGCATAGACTGCAAGAAATGTAGTCAATTATGCATGAAAAAATATTTGAGCTGTCATATGGAGTAAGTAGATATTAGCTGTATCTCAAAATTACAATATTCATATTCATTGCAACATATAAAGAATATGTCTATTGTGTAATATTTTGTATGCATCATTTCTAAGTCTTCAAAAATCATCTTTTCTGTGGCGTATTGTTACTGATTAAGAAACTTTTTGAAATTTGCCAATGTTTTCAACTTGTCCATGAACCTAATTTTTGCTTCATGATTCCATCAAATGTTATAATTGAGTAAATAGAATGTCTTTATATTAATGCAAATCCATGGACACTTTTGACACCCCCAAATGTGCACATAGATAGATATAGATAGAAAAGGTTTTTATTAAAAAGATCATCGCAGCCAATGGCTGAATTGCGATCCATTTCACAAGGTTATATACAATACAATTGCAATTCACATTGAAATAACACAAAATATGACATAAATCAATAATCAAACATATAGACATTTCATAAAAATTCATTGATCAAATTCAAATTTTTGTTGAAAAAAAGAAGGAGATAGGGAAAGGTGTAGGAGAGGGAGAGTTGGAGTGATGACAAAGAGAGAGAAGGAGAGAAAGAGAGAAAGAAAGAGAGAGAAGGGGGACGAAAGAGAGAGAGAGAGAGGGAGAGAGAGAGAGAGAGAGAGTTGAAGAGAGGAAGAGACAGGCAAAGGGTACCTTATTATTACAGATGAGGGGAGATGGCAAGAAATATTCAGTAATGCAGAAATTGAGATAAAAAAATTCATTCACATAGTTCAATCATGGACTGTGAAATTCTAAAAATACAATTTATATTGGTACTACATTTTATTCAGAAGATTTATAAAGTAAGGAAGAGAGCTGCACGAGAAGCGTACTGTTTAAACTTTGATTAAGATCTTAGAGAATAAGTGCTTTGTTGCCTAAGAGGTAAAAATTCTTTAAATTGTGGGTGTTTGACAAGTGCATTGGCAAAGTCTATACATAACTGCTCACATCTTGCTTCTAATGAACATAGATTGCACGTTTCCAATGCTGCTTCATAGTTTTCATACTGACGTCCTAAAATGATTTTGCAAGCGCTTTTCTGAATACGTTCTAAAATATATACATGAGTTTTTGTTAAATTACCATTGAAAACCGGTATCCATAATCTAAAATCAAATGGATGTATCCTTTATATATAAGTAAAAGGTCATCTACAGGCAATCCATACTTGTATGCATTTAGTATAAATTGCAATCAAAATTCAAATACATGTAATAGGATGAACATACTATTGTATTGTGCAAATATATTGAGCATAATTTCACGCTGATTTGTAGATTTTTAGCATGCCTCTTGTATTTTTGCTACAATTGTGTTTTGTAACAACTATGCAGCATTTTCTGATGGTTACATTTAATTGTTGTACAAACAATTAACCATTTGCTTGCTCAAAATGATGATTAAATATGTATATTGTCAATTTAAACCATGAATTTCAAAGATAGAATTTTCTCTTTACTAGCTGTAACAGTAAAATATATAACACCATGCCCCACACAATTATGGTACCTTGAAAATAATATGATATGTAATTTAGATACAATTCACCTCTCTGAATTTAAATTCTACTTTTCTTGAGGTAAAGGGGGGTATGACTGAGATAGGAATATGTAAAAGGTTCTATGAGATAGAGAGATATTGGAATGAAGAGAGAGGATATGTGAAGAAAGGGAAGTGCAGTATTGAGTATCTGCCCAAGATGTGGACATTTTGTGATAAGAGCTGGGGAAATTACTCAATAAACAATGAAAGTAACATCAAAGGACCGTCGCGGAAAAATATCCCCAAGCACACACACCACCCCTCCCTGAAATTACCCCCCTTGGACAATAACCCTCCCCCGCCCCCCCCCCCCCCCCCCCCACAGAACAATTAACCCCCGAGAAGAAGAAAAAAAATCTGCTTTTATTAAAAACCAACTTATTATCAGGGTCGACTTCACCTTTAATGAACTGGGGGGTAATTGTCCTAATAATAGGGGCTGATTTTCCATGGTGGGGGGGGGGGGGGGGGGTAGTTTCCCGGAGAGGTGATTTTCAGGGGGCGATTGTCCTGATACGTATACGGTAATGTATATAATCTATAAATCATATACATTGTAGCATATGTTACAAACGTTAATCGATTATATGACTAACATGAAAGATTCAGAAGAGATTAACCACTCAGATATAAATTTTAAAAAAGAGGAAAATACGGGACACTTATGCGAAATAGAGAGAGAGAGAGAGAGAGAAGGGGTTGAATATTGGAAACATATTGTCCTTGTGACAATTCGTATTGAGAACGTCATTTTAATGCACCACCAAAATCTTATGGAAGTTCGTAAGACTCATCAGTACGCGCAGCTACACAAGGCGCAAGTCTTACGAACCGGCACAGGATCATGTGTGCAGGTTTGTAAGACTTTTCTTAACTACGCGTTCTATGCAAAATGCGCATACGAGTAATCTTATGAACCGGCATACATATTTGACCATGTATGATACCAAAAGTATTTTGTTTCTTGCTGTAATATTGAGTGCATATGAAAGAAAATGTTCAACTCTTAT
The DNA here is from genome assembly GCA_035222895.1 of Strongylocentrotus droebachiensis. Classification (NCBI taxonomy): domain Eukaryota; kingdom Metazoa; phylum Echinodermata; class Echinoidea; order Camarodonta; family Strongylocentrotidae; genus Strongylocentrotus; species Strongylocentrotus droebachiensis. The sequence continues at coordinate 13,422 of JAVYIG010018072.1, forward strand.
GACATATGTAATTCCATGTTGATTGAATGAAAGTACGGTATTCAAATGAGCATTTTAAACCGGCCGCTGTCTTTAAACACGATTATCTCGGAAACTTGTTTCCGCGCTGTGAGGCTTCGTATGTCGGTTCGTGAATATCAGTGACGTATGTGGGTATATTGGATGATGCGGTGGTTTCCTCATCAGCGGAAGCCTAGTATCCCACAGGGGTATCCCTTAATTGCCACCTGGTCTAGAAGGACAGGGATTCCCCATCTGATTTCTCTGAACAAGGATGGCTGACCAGAGCACCGGAATCACTGTCACCAATGGACATGGGCCTATCTACTAGGGTCTTCTGTCTGGAGGGTCTACTATCACCAAAGTCTCTTGGTGTAGGTTTCGATTGGACCGTTTCTATCGAGTCTGAGCTGCTTGTATCGGCATCATTCCCATCTGCAGGACGCTGGAAGGTTTGTCCGGGAAGTCTGGTCTTTGGTCTAACTGCAGGACCCAAGCCACTTTGTCCTGCTTCGTGGTTCACCTCCAGTGGCTGTACTGAGTTGTCATCCACTTCCCTGACAGCTGGAAAAAGTTCTTGGCCTTCTTCATCCTCATCCCTACCAACACCCCTCTGATCATGGTTGTGACCCCCTATTGCTCCTTGGGGTGGGTTTCGGTTCCCAGGGGGTGGCTTTTTGGGAGAACCGCGCTGCTTGGGAGGTGTCTTCTTCTCTTTTGTAGCTGCAGGTAGAGTTGGTGGAAGGATGTTTTCTATTCTGTCTCCTTCTCTGTAACCATCTCCAGGATGAGGAGGGTCCTCTCCAATGTGCTCAGCAATCTTGAAGTACAAAAACAATGGAAAAAAAAGAAAAAAAAATATGTTATTACCTTACTGTTGAAAGTATGGTTGATGAAATCTACATCCAATTTCCAAACACCTTTTTTTAAACAGAAGGTTGAGGGAAAGGTGACAAAGTTAATTGTGAGCTTTTTTCATTCTTTTACTTCAATTTGGAAGAGTATTATATACAAAATTTCCCTTGAAAAGGATGGCTCTTCAAATGCCATCATATTAAAAAATGACAAGTAACAGCTAAAGGACCCGACATTCATGCCACATGATTGTGTAGCCCTTTATACACATTTCTGTTTATAGTTCATGTGACTTTTAGCAAGACCATGAAGATCGACTGGGCCAATTTCTGTTGATGATTGCCAAACCTCAGAGTAGCTAAATACTAGTAATCCACCTTTTCCAAGCCATTCCAGAATTTTACTGTATCTTTAAGTAAACATGTAAATGTACATCACAAAGTGAAAACGTCACAATTCATTTCCAGATCCAAAAAAAATCACTAAAGCTTGTTCAGATATAGCCGGTGGTAAACTGCCGCAAAAAAGATGCCACATTTTTCTAATGTGTAAAATGAAAGGCAACTGCAAGGAAAAAAGGACTTGCGCATATTCACGGCGCTCTGCATGATTTATGAAATATAGAAATGTGGAGCGAATTACACTTTACTTCATCATAAAAGAGCTGTGATGGCTTTGCCATGTCATGACTAAACGGGCCTTCAGTACCCCCAAATTTCAGTTTATTAGTTGGTAAGTTTACTTACAGTTTTAGCAAAACTTCCAAAGTGTTTATCGTAATTCTTTCATTTTAGTTGATGAATGACAAGTTGATGAATAACACTAAATACTAAAACTGTTGTGAAGTTCCTTTTCTACTTAAATAGGAAAAATCAATAATATACATTCCTGGACCAGCACTTGAAATTTGATAGTTAAAGAGAAAGGTGAGTTCTGGTAATGCGATTGCATTGTGAAAGAAGAGGTGTGTAATGGATCAGAAACAGTTGATCATGTAGCATGTAAGTATTGGTGTGCACTGCAAGGTTCTGGAGTCATCAAAATCATAATAAATTTGGCCGTGTCTTGGTAAAGTAACAAGCACTGTACACAGAAAGCTATATATGGGACAACACAAATGGTGTTGGGGCTAGTACTATACCTTGATTTCCTTGTCTTTCTATGCTCATTTCTCAGCTAGTACACATTTTCTTCCAAAATTGTTTGGCACATGTCATTTATTTGTAATCTTGAACATTCAGTGTAAGTTTCGTTTGATTCCGTGAGATTAATTTTTTTTTTTTGTACCAGAACTGGAGTTCATCTTTAAGAATTTCTGGCTTATAATTTTAACTAACACACAATTTAATCAGATCATCTACTTATGGTGATGCATAATATTTACAAGTTTGAACCTCATATCTCTAGTGGTTCTTGAGATATTTTGCTAACGAGGCCACCCAAGACGAAAATCCAATTGAAACCAATTGAACACCAATTGGTTTCAATTGGTTTCAATTGGTTCCAATTGGTCTCAATAGGTTTTAACAGGTTTCAATGGGACTTTAATAGGACTTCAGATGGTTTCAATTGGTCCAGATTGGCCCCATTGGACAAATTGGCCCTATATTGGCCTCATTGGCCTAGGCCCCATTAGACTTTAATGGGTCCCCAGTTGGTTTCAATTGGTCCAGATTGGCTCCATTGGACAAATTGGACCCATTGGCCCCATTGGCCTAGGCCCCATTAGACTTGAATGGGTCCCCAATTGGTTTCAATTGGTCCAGATTGGCCCCATTGGACAAATGGGACCCATTGGCCCCATTGGCCTAGGCCCCATTAGACTTTAATGGGTCCCCAATTGGTTTCAATTGGACCAATTGGCCTTAATTTGGACTTCAATTGGTCCAATTGAAACCAATTGAAATTCCATTAAAGTCTAATAGGGCCAATTGAAATCAATAGAAACCAATAGGACCAATGCTAAATAGAAACCAATTGGACCAATAGAAACCATTAGGACCAATAAGACCAATACAAAACAATAGGACCAATAGAAACCAACAGAAACCAGTAGAAACCAACAAATCTAGGCATCTCATGAATATTCATTATCACTTTACACGTGTCACAGAAAAAATTAAATTAATCACGATTTGTTAAGCAAATTATGACAATGCACATCAATTTTGTGATTTCTATTTTCCTTCGGCAATTATTAACCAATAGATTATTTTGTCTGATCATGTTACAATTACATTCACGTTTTAGCAATAGATATATTGATTATATGATTACTAACCGATAAACAACATGCATATTTAGTATATATATGTGTACGAGCCTGTGTCACTGTAAATGTAACTCTTGAATTCACTTCAAATGATCTATGTGATGAAGTTAATGCAAATGAGATTGGAATATACCTAATTGGTGGACAGTTGCCAATATCGATTATGAAGTATCAGTAATGAATCACTGGTTCTTCTAACTGGATCGATTTACCAATTGAATCCCCATTGAATGCCCCAATTGAATCCCCATTGAATCCCAATCAGCAATTTGGAGTAAATGGAAAGTGAAACAATGGGTACCCATTGAAACCAATTGGAAATTGGTCCCTATTGGAACCAATTGGCAATTGGTCCCCATTAAAACCAATTGCCAGTTGGTTTCAATGGGGACCAATTGCCAATTGGTTTCAATGGGTACCCATTGTTTCACTTTCCATTTACTCCAAATTGCTGATTGGGATTCAATGGGGACATTCAATGGGGATTCAATTGGATTTTCGTCTTGGGCAATACCGGTACCTGGAATTTCATAAGTTGACCTCTGTGACCTTTGACGTAGTTACTCCAAGATATAATCAGATCGACTTCCCATGGTGATACATAATTTTACCAAACAACCCGAAAGCATAATTACTCTGGCACCACCTTTGATGGGCGGAGGCATAAAAAGGGAAAATGTTGTAAAGACAAATTGGAGTCACACATAATATCCATAAGTAATACATACCTTGGAAGTAGGCATAAAGTTATACAAAACTTATTTGCCCCTCGGTGTCTGCTAGTGGGTTACTCTTGAATTTGGCAATAGTGTATTAAAATGTGTTGACTTCTTAAAGCCCATCTGCACTAGTTTGGCCAAGAGAGATTTGCAAACCTCCCTGCATGATAACTGGCAGGTGGTTATCTCATCAAATCAGCTCTCAATTAACATAAGAAAAAGGCATTGTTTGCTATATAGAGGGCGCAAGTAGCTATAAGTAGTGCAGTGGGGCTTTAAAATCTTTGTAATCATGTGAGTATCGAGTAAAACCCTTACCGGTAAGTTCTGTTCCCGGGCAGCTCCATGGGCAGGCGGTTCTCTGCGGACCTGCAGCACGGGCCGCTCTCTCAGGACCCTCCTGGGTGCAGTGATGTAAGCATAGAGAGCAAAGAACCCAAAGCAAGACACAAGGGCAGGAAACGCCGCCCAGATTGGAAGGTTTCTGAAGATCTCGGGATGGAATTCGCTGACGGCTCGACCAATGTATTTGAAGTTGTCGACGAACAATGAAGATACAGTGACGGATAAGGCCTGCAAGAAAAATAAAGAGAGATTATGTAATGGGGATTAAAGTCATCTGAAAAAAAAATTGGAGAAATAATGACCATTTTCCCTTCTTGAATAATGCATGTCACATTATGCACCACATATAATCTCTTAAAAATTACAATAGTCTCGTAGATCAAGGTTGTCCGTCTTTCAAGAAAAACAATTCCTATTGTAAATGAAAACATGGTGGTTCCTGCATTTACATGTAGTTTAGGAATGAAAGAACTTGGAAGTACACGGGTTACCAATAACTAAATGCTGTACCACCAAGCAATATCATGTATGACATAAAACGTTTCATGAGGCAGTTTTTTTTAATTACATTCGTTTCCTTATAGCAGCTTATATGGCATCAAATATCTCTTTTGAATTAATACAACTACTACTAATAATATATGGGATTTGCAAAGCACCAATTCCACTTTAAATCAAATGCGCGCACTTGTGCAAAAATTGAAATCACATAAAAGCATAGATCTGCATTGTTAGCAAAGGAACAACTGATGTAAGATAGAACATTAAAAAATAAAAGAGAACAATAAAACAAATAGTTCTAAGATTAATCTTGAGCTCAACTAGTGATCTACTGTTACAAATATCTTGAGGTAGAGCATTCCACAGCAAATACCCTGCATGAGCAAAGGTTCTCTCCCCAATTAGTATTGAAGATCAAGTATTCCAGGACAAGCTTATCCTAGAGCATTTGAAAGCTGGACTATACTGGTAAATCAATGTCACCAAAAGGCAGATCAATATTTGAAATGGTTTGGAGTCTATCCAAGGGGGAGGGTAAAATTGTCCCTTAATCCCCCCCCCCCCCCCCTGTACAATCTGGGTAACTTTGCTAATGTAGAGGTGTTGTGGGCAAGTGGATAAGGCTCCGAACTGTGAACCACAATGTACAGGGCTTAAATCCCTGTCGTAGCACTAATGTCCTTTGGCAAAACATTACTTTACATTTGCCATACTCCATCCAGATGAGGTAAATAAGTACCCGGCAAGAATTAATTAATTCCTTAAATTCTCAGTGCTGTAAAAAAGGCAGCTACGTTAAAGCCAGTAATTATAATGGAGCGCAAGGGGATTGGCAAGTCTAGACATGAGCTCCATAGACAATCCATCATCATCATCATCATCATCATCTCTATTATCATCATCATCATTAAGCTCTCTATCATCATCATCATTATCCTCTCTATCATCATCATCATCCTCTCTATCATCATCATCATTATCCTCTCTATCTATCATCATCATTCTCTCTATCATCATCTCTATCATCATCTCTATCATCATCATCATCATCATCTTCATCATCATCATTATCCTCTATCATCATCTCTATCATCATCTCTATCATCATCATCATTATCCTCTCTATCATCATCATCATTTTCCTCTCTATCATCATCATCTCTATCATCATCTCTATCATCATCATCATTATCCTCTCTATCATCATCATCATTATCCTCTCTATCATCATCATCTCTATCATCATCTCTATCATCATCATCATCATCTCTATCATCATCATCATCATCTCTATCATCATCATCATCATCATCTCTATCATCATCATCATCATCATCATCATCATCTCTATCATCATCATCTTCATCATCATCATCATCATCTCTATCATCATCATCATCATCATCATCATCTCTATCATCATCATCTTCATCATCATCATCATCATATCTATCATCATCATCATCATCATCATTATCTCTATCATCATCATCTTCATCATCATCATCATCATCATCTCTATCATCATTTCTATCATCATTATCATCATCTCTATCATCTCTATCATCATCATCATCATCATCATCATCTATATCATCATCATCTTCATCATCATCATCATCATCATCTCTATCATCATCATCATCATCATCATCTCTGTCATCATCATCTACATCATCATCATCATCATCATCTCTATCATCATCATCATCATCATCATCATCTCTATCATCATCATCATCATCATCATCATCATCATCTACATCATCATCTCTATCATCATTTTTATCATCATCATCATCTCTATCATCTCTATCATCATCATCACCATTATTATATTGACTTACCCTAGTTGGAGGGATATCAAAGAGGGGATCCACTTGGTAGATCCTATGGTACTCAAAGCACTCATCTGTGCGGATGGACGTCATGGAACTAAACCATTCCTGCAAGGCCTGGACCCAGGTCATCTTGTGTGGCATGCAGTTGGCCGGGATATTTTCGTACTTCTGGGCATTGCGGTAACGCTTGATGATTTCTTCCTGGGTTTTAAGGAGAGAAAACAAATAATAATGCTAACGATGATGATAATGATAATAAGAAAAAGAGGAACAACAACAACCTCAATATGGTTATGAGTTTGCACCCTAGCATGACACTTATGCTCTAGCTCTCAACTGTGGGGTTAAATGCTTCCCCCCCCCCCCTCCCCCCCCCCCCCCCAATGCATTGTCAAAGCGGTTAGGTAATCATACGCATGCGCACATGTGAAATAGCGATGGGCTGATATGCTTTCCGTTGGAATAATCGAGTGTACACTGCAAAGTGCGGAATCTACATTGAATATAATCACTGGGGTTACACCACACTAAATGCTATGGTCAGTTTGATACTGGTATCTGGTTACTGTAAGGTGATACATAAACAACAGTTATTATTTGAACCTCAGATGTCAACCCATTTGATACAAGAAAAAAGGATGACTTCCATCTACCAAAATTCATTAACTTATTTTTGATAAATAAATCAAACAGATATCAAGGTCCTCATAAATGCAACTCCATGTTAAGTCATTTAAAGAGTGTTAAGAACCACAACACATTTAACCTTAAACTGAAAAGAACAATTACCCATAGGAAAGTGAAAAGTATGCCGCAGACCTGCCGCAGACCTGCCGCAGATCTGCTGCAGATCTGCGGCAGACTTTTAGTCTGCGGCAAAGAGTATGCCGAAGTATGCGGCAGAAAAAAAATTTGCTGCAGACTTGCCGCATACCAGTATGCCACAGGAACAGTCTGCGGCAGATCTGCGGCAGGATGAAATTTTGCTGCAGACTTGCCGCATACTAGTATGCCACAGGAACAGTCTGCGGCAGATCTGCGGCAGGATGAAACTTTGCTCCAGACTTGCCGCATACTAGTATGCCACAGGAACAGTCTGCGGCAGATCTGCGGCAGGATGAAACTTTGCTCCAGACTTGCTGCATACTAGTATGCCACAGGAACGGTCTGCGGCAGGGCGAAACTTTGCTCCAGACTTGCCGCATACCAGTACGCCACAGGAACAGTCTGCGGCAGGTCTGCCACAGAAAAGTGGGAAATTACAGTCTGAAGCAAGGCTATAGGCGGCCATTTTGTAGGACATGCAGTACCATATGAGGTTGCAGGCTGAGCCCATGATCTTGTAAATTCCTGTGTTAATTTAATTAGCACTGTTAATTGTCTTTTTAGCTTCTGTCAAACCAAACAATTTGCTCAACTGGTACCATAAGAGGAATTTATTACATAAGAGGAGACTGAGGAATTAACAGACTGTTTCAAACTTTTTTGTTGTGCCATATGTGATCTTATCTTCAGCCCCACTAACTCACTTTCTTGTTGTAACTACCCAAGACGAAAATACAATTGAAACCAATTGAACACCAATTGAATTTTCAATTGGTTTCAATTGGTCTCAATAGGTTTTAACAGGTTTCAATGGGACTTTAATAGGACTTCAGATGGTTTCAATTGGTCCAGATTGTCCCTATTGGACCAATTGGGCCCATTGGCCCCATTGGCCTATGCCCCATTAGACTTTAATGGGACCCCAATTGGCCTGAAGTTGGACTTCAATTGGTCCAATTGAAACCAATTGAAAACCTTTTAAAGTCTAATGGGGCAGATTGGTCCAATTGAAATCCCATTAAAGTCTAATAGGGCCAATTGAAACCAATACATAATCATCTCATGCATATTCATTATTACTTTACACGTGTGACAGAAAAATTTATCATGATTTGTTAAGCAAATTAAGACAAATGCACATCATTTCTGTGATTTCTATTTCCTTTTGCCATTATTAACCAATATATTATTTTGTCTGATCATGTTACAATTACATTCACGTTTTAGCAATAGATATATTGATTATATGATTACTAACCAAGAAACAATATACATATTTAGTATATATATGTGTACGAGCCTGTGTTACTTTAAATGTTACTCTTGAATACACTTCAAATGATCTATGTGATGGAGTTAATACAATTGAGAATAGAATATACCTAATTGGTAATATTAATGATATATATTGGTATTACCTAATTGGTAATATTGATATTGCCAATATCGATTATGAAGTATCAATCAGTTTATCACTGGTTCTTCTACATGCATACTTTATTGCCACGTACTGGATATGAAAGAGTATGCGGCAGGTCTGCAGCAGGTCTATATCATGAGATATGAATATTCATGATGAAGAGTCTGCGGCAGGTCTGCAGCAGACTCTTCATCATACTGAAAGAGTATGCGGCAGATCTGCAGCAAGTCGGCGGCAGACCTGCCGCAGACTCTTCATCATACTGAAAGAGTATGCGGCAAGTCTGCGGCAAGTCTGCGGCAGACCTGCCGCAAACTCTTCATCATACTGAAAGAGTATGCGACAAGTCTGCGGCAAGTTTGCGGCAGACCTGCCGCAGACTCTTCATCATACTGAAAGAGTATGCGGCAAGTATGCGGCAAGTCTGCGGCAAAACTAATTTGCATGTGAAAAAGATGACTGTCTGCGGCAGGTCTGCTGCAGATCTGCGGCAAGTCTGCCGCAGGAGTATGCGGCAGG
>JAVYIG010018073.1:0-22709 GCA_035222895.1 Strongylocentrotus droebachiensis
CCTTGTCTGAATTCAGTCCCCCCCCCCTCCCCTCCTGCGTGTAGCGCGGAAGCTTGAAGTTTCATTAAATTATTAGAGAAAGAAGACGATGCGTTGTGACGTTCTCTACTCTTATTCATTGTCTGAATTTCAAAGATGTTCTTTGTCTGCTCCTTTTCCTTCCTACGTCCTTTTCCTTTTTTCTCGTCTATTTTTTTTTTTTTTTTTTTTTTGGCCGGCGATTTTTTTTTTTTTTTTTTGTTTTTTTGGGGGGGGGGGGACCAGGGCCCTGGGAACGATTTTTTTTTTTTCACCGGGGGTGCTCAGGGTCCTGGGAACGATTTCTTCACCGAAGCCGCTGAGATATATATATTGCGAAATTTTCGCAACGACTCAGCCAGCCGTTCAATAAGCGGGGGGGGGGGGGGGGGGGGGGGGGGGGGGGGGGGGGGGGGGGGGGGTAAGAGGACATTTTTTTTTTTTTTAGGGAGTCCAAAAAAAAAATCGCAACGACTCAGCCAGCCGAAAAGTCGCTCAGTAGGGGGGGGGGGGGGGGGGGGGTAAGAGGACATTTTTTTTACATTTTTTTTATAGGGAGTCCAAAAAAAAATCGCTACGACTCAGCCAGCCAGCCGAAAAGTCGCTCAGTGGGGGGGGGGGGGGGGGGGGGGGGGGGGGGTTGGGGGGGGGGGGGGGGGGTAAGAGGACATTTTTTTTTTTTTTTTAGGGAGTCTAAAAAAAAAATCGCAAAATATCTCCATAATTTGAAAATTTGGTCGATCGGTATTGGGGTGGGGTAAGGTCTGTCATTTTTGGTCACCAATTACCAAAAAAAAAAATATTTTTGTATAAAAAAAACGCTTCGAGGGGTAATTTTATATGATTTTGTGAAAGAGGCGTTATAATTTTGTATATATACAGTTAATATATCATACCTAAAAAATTGCAGGGGGTGCTATGCCCCCCCTGGAAAAATTCCGGGGGTGCTGCAGCACCCCCAGCACCCCCGCTTCCCAGGGCCATGGGGGGGGGGGGACCGCCCCCCTGGCTACGCGCCTGCGGTCAGATAAACACATTTTGATACCTTGTCGGACCCCGGAAGCTCAGGGGTTTAAGGCAATACATTACGGTCAGGTAAGCATTCAGGGGCCCGCCTTAGGGCCCCTGATGGGGTCGAAGCGGTGGAGCCCCCGGGAAGCTCAGGGGTTTTAGGCGTTTAATTGCGGTCAGATAAGCATTTCTTTTAGTACCATATTATTTTGTGACACTGGCAGGGCACTTTTTGGCGTGGGGGCCAGGGGCGGAGCCCCCCAAAATCAGGGGTTTTAGGCATTAAATTACCGTCACAGAGCATCCAAGGGCCCGCTTTAGGGCCCTAGGTGGAATCCAGAGGGCAGAGCCCCTGGAAGCTTAGGGGTTTTAGGCATTTAATCACGGTCAGGTGACCATATTTTGATGCCTCATTATTTTTTGACACTGGCAGTTATTCTTTCTTGCTCTCTTTCTTTTGTATTTTTCTTTAATATACTTTTTCAAGAAATTTTTTTTTTTTTTTTTTTTTTTTTGGGGGGGGGGGGGGGCTCGAGGCTCCCGATCCCCGCTGTTCCTCGGGCCCTGACATGTAGGAATCTCAAGAATCATATTTCATTTTCTAACAAACACATAAACAAGTATAATTTACTAAAAAGTGAGGAAAAATCTCGAAGATTATGTCAATTCAGCATTATTTGTAATCCACCGTTATGGAATTAGAAATAAACCACGTTTGAATTTGATTTTCCCTAAGCCCCCTCCCCCCTATTAGTACGCCACTATATCCTCTTTTCCTTTTTTCTTTCCATTTCCTTCCTTCTCTCTTATTTTTTTGATTGGGGGGCGGGGGGGGGGGGACAACGGCCTGGGAGGCAAGGCCCTTTCGGCCCCCCCCCCCCCCGGATCTCCTTCTTCCCCTTTTTCTTTTCTTCTTCCTCTTTAGTTTTCTTTCCCTTTCTCTCCTCTTTTTCTTTCCCTTTCTCTCCTCTTTCCCTTTCCCTTTTTTGCGGGGGGGGGGGGGGGGGGGGCAAGGCAACCACCCATTTCCATCGCTTACGTCATCATCCTCACTACACATGGTCATGGTCATTTCGCAATACCGTACCGTAAATCAATGTTTTCCTTTTGCTCTTTGGACCACGCCCCCTCTAGCTACTACGTATGTAGTACGCCACGCGATGACTTCATTGCAATCAAGCTACTACCTCTAGCTCTAGCTAGCGCGTTAGCAGTAATGTCGCAGCGTACATGCATGGCAATGATGATGGATCTACGTTTAATATTGTTTATTGGAAGCCTTTTCCTCCTTTTATCCCCTGACCTATTTCAAACAATTCTTGCTCAAGAACAATACGGTACGTAACAGACATTATCATGATTATGTAATGTGAGTTTTGCCAGTTTATAAGGAGAATTTGGAAAATTGTACGGGCGCGCGCGGTCAATAAATATCGTCACTATCATAAAGATCCCATTGAAACGCGTGTTAAATTTAATACACGCATTTCAATGGCATGTCGACGTCTAGACCGAAAACTTCAGTCTCTCTAATCGTCGGTTGTTCCACTGAGACTACATCTGGCTCCACTAGACCTCCGATTATAGAGACTGAAGATTGTCCTATCGGGACTGTACGGAACCAATGGTTCGGTTCGGCAGGACCGCGATGAATGAGATATGCTACGAGATTTTCACTCTTTACATCCTCATACATGCTGCAATATGACAATAATTAGAGTCTAATTAAAAATAACATATAGAGTCTATATAGCTTATTTGACTTACGATAGCTTGCTCATTTAGATCCTAAATTAATGATTAATCCGAGAAAGTCTCGTCGTCAACATTATCCGTCTTGGTGTTAGTTGATGAATATTCATTTTTTCTTTTCGAACGTCCAATAGCTACCGTAGCTACGTACGAGTAAAGCCCAGCTTGACCAACGAACGAACTCCCACGAAACGAGTGCTCTGATACACCAGTTTACAGTTGTATCAGTACTCATGCGCAGACATGGGCGCCATTTTAAATGGTGAGTAAACAAAGCCAATGACCTAGAGGTCATTTGGTTTGTGCGTAAATTAAGATTGCGCCCATGCAAATTATGATAACATCACTGCCTGGGCGCTGCGCTGTGCGCTCACATCATAATTTGCATGGGCGCAATCTTAATTTATGCATAAATACCACTGACCTCTAGGTCATTGGCTTTGTTTACTCACCATTTAAAATGGTGCACACAACTGTAAACTGGTGTATTGGCCATTGGCGTAGGTTGACCCGGAAATATACCGGCCGCCGGGTCATATAGCTCTATTTTCAAGTGCATGAACGTAGTTTCACAGAAATTGGATAATTCATATAGACTCTAAGTAAGTCCGAAAATTTCACATTCTATAATAGGTTAGCAAATTTTGAAAACTGTAATTAGGAGATGTATAGACCGACCTAATTTACATCTGGTTTAGAAATCAGAAAATTAGATCTAAATAAAGAAAATCGGGGGAGAAATGTCGGAAACGAAAAGAGGTTCCGCTGTGCCCTCTATTTACCCCCACGGTACGAGATCTCTGGGTTGCCATCTGTATTGGGGAATGACAACAAATGTCAGTTTTATTAAAGAAATGACCCAAATCAGATGGTTATTGCTGTCTAGTCGACGTCGATGACGGTTTCTTCTTCTTCGCTATATTATAAATATAAGTAGAGGTCACTGCACCGTCGGATGTGTTCTTGTACTAATGTAGGTGCTGTGCATACAGTGAGATGGTGCCCTGTCCGTGCTGCCCAAATTCAAACTTTCCTTTTTCTTCACAGTCACACGACAGCCTGTGATTTTACAGATTTATTTTCAATAAATTAAATGCTCGCGCTCCCAAAGTATTGCAAACTGAACTGCTGATGATAAAATGTTTTACGTCATTAGCAGCTTGGAAAGAGGTCACAAACAAGTAGACTTTGATTACCGATATTTATTGCTTTGCCTCAATATTAATAAAGGCAAAAAATAGAACTGAATAAATATCAAACCCACAATTCCAACATTGTACTACTAGATCTAGTAGTAGGCCTAGACTCTATACGCTATAACAATCAAGTTAACAATGGTTTGATTAAAGGTGGGCTTACATGATTATTTATAAAACTTCTCACTAACCCTACGGTTACCATGTGTGCATGCGCAGGTTTAGCTAGTTCGTAAGCTACATGTAAACTAGCTAGCTAAACTCTTCGCGAGCGCGTTTATTGAAATTAAAGCAGTAAAAATCACAGGCTGCGTATAAAGAAAAATTACGCTCCCGGGTTTATAGGATCGGGTCATGGAGATGGGAAGTGCTAGCCGTTACTTACTACATGTATGTAAGTCACAACTCACAAGTGGTAATATGAAATGTGATATTGATATCTATTATCTTCTAGCCTTAATTGGCACCTGTACCACTGCGTAGCCTTAACATAAATAATGGCTAGGACTATACAGTGTAGGTCTAGGTCATTTCTCACTGTCATTTCTAACATGCTACCTACCTCTCTCTCCCCCCCTCTCCCTCTCTCCCTTTTTCATTTTTTCTCTCTCTCTCTCTCTCTCATTTCCTTTTCTTCCATCTCTCTCTCTCTTTAGGTTATAATATGAAATATGTTATTGATTTGGCATAGGATGATGATAAATGAATACTGGTAATAAATTTAAATGATAATAATAGCAATCGAAACTGTACTTATAAGTGCTAAGTGTTCTAGCCAAGTGTTGTAAGTGTCGAAGTTTCTAAGTGCTAAGTGTCATTCAATTCAATTAATTTCAAATGAGGTTTTATTCAAGACTTGTCAAAAAGTCCAAAGACTAGAAATGCAAGTTTACATCAAACATACAATCATATAAAAAAGCATTCAAGAACATATATATAAGCCACTAACTAAGATGCATACCCCTGCAACTGCGTAAAGAGCAATGTAAACAGAACCTAAACAATAATGCGTTTGTAATCGCCCCTTCCCGCACCGAAACTAGCCTTACACTGGCTTTGGGGTTTGCTACATGTAGTTGACTCTTCTTTCTTCCCGTACAAAGCCCTTTGAAATAAACATGGTCAAGAATTTAACAAAAAATGTGAGCATTTGATACCAGAGTGATATTGATTTGCTTACCCACCTTCTATGTGTTTCTTAATCCTGATGATAAAGACCCATTGATAATTGCAATTTACATTAAAAAAAACCTAACCTAACATTCAGAGTATCACATTCTGTCCCATTTTGCCTGATCATAGCTCTTTTAACTAGTGTACCAACCACCAAAACATGATATGCTCTTGAAGTAAGGGATTCCATATGTTGCTATACTGTAGTCAAACTACATGTATGAGCTTCAAATATTTCTTCTACAAAGAGATATTGCAGTTTAACTTTATGTACACTCCCGGTGAACTTTAAAATGTCTTGTTAAGTAGACTACATCACAAGCATACACGCCGGCATAGAATAGGGCGTGCACAGAAGTGACGGAACCCAATTCCAAGTCAGACTAGGGCGCCGTGCGTACCCTATATCGATATGCAGGGTTTCATGCTATCCTTTTTTTCTCTTCATTCTCCTCAACCATTTACCTATAGAATGCCAGAACAAGTTTTTTAAAGATTGATTTTATCCGTATATTATGGTCATGTCCAATTATTTCAAGCCAGGGGGCTATTAAACTTCTCAGAAACCCCACTGAAACTTGCCTCGTAGAATCAACACACGTTTCTATGGAATGTCCACAAACTCTGACTTATGACTGTTTCAGGAAACTGGACCCAGTTTAATTCTCTAGAAATCAAGAGAACTCAACATTTTCGTTCACAGCAATTCCTTTTTGTTTTTCATCCTGTAGATGTGAGGCTGGTGGGAGGATCAACTGCTGCTGAAGGTCGAGTGGAGATCTACTACCGGTCATCGTGGGGTACAGTATGCGACGATACATGGGCCAGCCACGAGTCACAGGTGGTGTGTCAGCAGCTGGGTTACTCGGGAAATGCAGAAACTCACGCCAAGGCTGCCTTCGGTCAAGGAACCGGAACAATCTGGTTAGACGACGTGAATTGTATTGGGAATGAGACGTCGTTGTCATCATGCACCCACCGCGACTGGGGAACCAACGACTGCAGTCATGCTGAAGATGTAGGGGTCAGATGTCAGACAATTGATGGTAAGATTGCTTTAAAATCTAAAATCCTTAAACTGGATCCGAATTACAAGTTTAGCAAAACCTGTATAGAAAGTCTGCCAAGGGGAGAACAAACGTAGTTGTTATCTGGGCGAGTGGTCTCTGTAGACAGGTTTACTTTAACATGTGTCACAATGAGAAACATCAGTGAAGGAATACAAGAAAAATGTCTTTATAAACAGGTGGTCTTTCTATACAGGTGATGGCTAAAGCAGGTTTGACTATACCCTTGTGTACCGGGGTAATAATAGGATTGCAGGCCCCTCAGAAAGAAAAGTATAAATACTGATGAGGCTACCCTGGGTAAACTAGACACATTATCGTTATTATCATTGTTATTCTTACAGCAAAACCTGCGCATAAAGACCAGTCAGGGATTACTAGAAATGCAGCATTCATAAGCATTTAATTGTTGGCTATCATTCCTATTAATCTTTCCCTCGTCTGGCTCACCTGGCTTACTGCTCCACTGGGGTCTCCTCTATACCTGCCACCTACCAATAAAATACTGTATCCGGACACCTACCCCCTGGACAACCTTCACCGGATAACCACCCCTAGAAATAACCTAGAGGGTGGTTATCCTAGAGGGTGGTTATCCGGAGTGTGGTCGTCTAGGGGTGGTTATCCAGAGGGGTGGTTGTCCTAGACGGTGGTTATCCTGGGGGTGATTATCCGGAGGGGTGGTTGTCCAGAGGGTGGTTATCCTAGGGGTGGTTATCCTAGAGGGTGGTTATCCTAGGGGTGGTTATCCTAGAGGGTGGTTATCCTAGGGGTGGTTATCCTAGAGGGTGGTTATCCTAGGGGTGGTTATCCTAGAGGGTGGTTATCCTAGGGGTGGTTATCCGGAGGGGTGGTTATCCTAGAGGGGTGGTTATCCTGGGGGTGGTTATCCTAGAGGTTGGTTATCCGGAGGGTGGTTGTCTAGGGGGAAGGTGTTCTAGAACCATAAAATACATGTAGTTTTTATATGCCCTTTTTACAGAAATGCTACCAGATAGCATCAGATGTGAACAGGTTCCAACAAATGATCCTCTATTTTGCTTTCTGCTGTAGTTTTTGCTGCAGCCCTTTTTGCCCGGCTGGGACATTCATTGTGGAAATACTGTCTGTTACTGATACCTGAAGGGTACATGCATGAATAGCATTTACATTAAATACAATAATCCAGAAAGATGGGAGGTCTAAATGGTTACATACTTACATTCCATTCCGTCTGCGCTTCTTGGGGTTGAAGAGACAATAATACATGAAAGACAGTCTAACGATTCACAATATATATACAAAACATGTTCTACATTCAAAGGAGAAGACCTTTTTGTTAAAAGCACATCATTTTTCATGGAAACTACTTGGAATTTGAATCCGAATCATCAAGCTGTTCACAATGTTAAGTCTCTCTCTGCTTATATACTGAGTTTATTAATCTTTTTGTGGACTTCATCCACTCACTAAAGAATACCTAGAAATATTTAAGTAATATTGACTGCCTTCTGGGCAATACGACATATATCGCCCGAACCGAAGGTGAGGGTGATATATGACAAGTCGTATTGCCCTGAATTAGGCAGTCAATATTACTATTATTAACCACATCAGACATCTAGAGCAAACAAGAAACTCTTACTATCTTATACTCTTAAATTATGTAGGCTACACAGGGTTTCCTAGCATTAGAAGTTGCAAAAACTTTGTCAAACCAGCACTGTTCATCCAGTGTTTGACAGATTTTCGATACACTGCAAACAGTTTGCCTAGTAGGGTGTGATTGTTACGTCACAATGAGAGTTCGCGCAAAGTGCGCATTTTCTTATACACGATGCGCGATGTAAATTACAATAGCTGATGCGCGATGTAAATTACAACTGGCACTATATTATTGCTCACTAGTTTAACACGCATTTTGCCATTGACTTTTCAGAGCGGGCTAAAATATTTGTCCATTGACTTACTGTATAACCTATATTGCCCGCCAAATTACACACAAATCCCATTGACTGTTCTGAGCGGGCTAAAATATTTGCGCATTGGTTTACTGTATAACCTATATTGCCTGCCAAATTACACACAAAATCCCATTGACTTTTCTGAGCGGACTAACTTATTGTAATTTTGTTGACTTATCCATCAAACCTTGAGGGCAATAACATTTAAAAATTGCCCTGCTCAGATGTCTGATACGGTTAATAATATTCCTTATTTTTCTTCTTCTCTCTAATAACAGTCAAGGGTAGTCATTAAATAAGAACACAACACAAAAGAATATTTCTTTCTTTACTCTCAATCCCCTGTCAAAACTCAGCAGTCCTCTTTAGGAGCCCCCACATGGGTGGAACCATGGACCTATAATGAAATAAGACTTTGAATTTGTTTTTCAGTTACCGAGGGATCGCTGAGACTCGCTGGAGGAGCGACCCCGAATGAGGGACGGGTCGAGATCTACCACAATGGCCAATGGGGCACTGTATGCGATGACAACTGGGATACTACTGATGCCAACGTAGCCTGCCGGCAGCTAGGCTACCCGGGAGTCGACGTATTAATCGACGGGGGTAACGGGTTGGGGCCAATCTGGTTGGATGAAGTGGCTTGTGATGGCCCAGAGGTTATGCTTTCTTCATGCAGCCATAATGGTTGGGGAACCAATGACTGTGGTCATTCCGAAGATGCAGGAGTGCGATGCTCATCCTCAGATGGTAAGATATTTGTAAACTTAATCCTATAAATTATAATAAGGGCACTTGTATAGTGAAGAAAACGAGAATTGTTTTTAAACTTTTAGGTATATATCTGATCTAAGGGGATTTGTTACAGTTTAACCCTAGAGGGGTCTGTTTATTTTGGTACTCTCTTAAGCTATGGTTACAGAGCGGCGACCGACCGATTTATAGTCTGCTAGGTCGCCGCTGGAATTTAGGCATCGTCCAACAATTTTTGGAGAAGTCTAGCAGGCTTGTAGAGCCCAGGCAATGCCTGGGCGGTGCCCTGTCGATTTCCTGTTGGTCGCTGGTTGATTTTAGGTCAAAAACTGGGCGAATCGGGGGGCTCCTCCAGGCGGCGTCCCGGCAGTGACCGACTAATGACCTACCAGTTCCCGAGCGGTCTCCCACCGTCCACCGGCTGATTTTAAAGAAATTGCCCGGCGGCCGGCTGGTGATCGGCGGACACCAAAATATGCTCGGTGCCCAGGGGGTCGCCGACCTAATTGAGCGTTTGCCGTCGAGCGATTTAGGTCAAAATATTGAAGCCGCTAGGTCGATCGATTTTGAACTCCCCGCCTTGTGACCGACTGATCTCCCAGCAACGACAGGATGGCGCCAGGGCGGCGACCGCTCAGCAGCCTTTGACCTTGCGGATTAGGTCGGTGCCCGGGCGGCGAATGCCCGGACACCGAGCGTATTTTGGGTGGCAAGTGAAGAGTGAGCAGGTGCTGCCCAAATTTTAACTCTGCGCTAAAACTTCAGCGGCGACCGAGCGATGTCCTTCGCAGTACCATTCGTACCCTTTTGTAGAAATTAAATAAATTTGGTATCGAAAGATAGAGGTCGGGTGATTTCTGCCCTGGTCCTTTTAGGGTTTAAAAAAACAAAAACACCCAGAGTTTTCCGGATTGACACGCCCTGCGGTCCAAACTTTGAGAAGCCGTTCGCTAGACCAACCCACTCCATCAAAACAAGACCTAGGACCTACATAGGTGGAACTATAAACCTTTTGAAATAAGACTTGAATTTGTTTTCCAGTTACCGAGGGATCACTGAGACTCGCTGGAGGATTGACCACGAATGAGGGACGGGTCGAGATCTACCACAATCGCCAATGGGGCACTGTATGCGACGACAACTGGGATACTACTGATGCGGACGTAGCCTGCCGGCAGCTAGGCTACCCGGGAGTCGACGTATTAATCGACGGGGGCCGTTCCGGGTCGGGGCCAATCTGGTTGGATGAAGTGGCTTGTCGTGGCTTGGAGGTTATGCTTTCTTCATGCACCCATAGGGGTTGGGGAGTCAATAACTGTGGTCATCCCGAAGATGCAGGAGTGCGATGCCTAACTGCAGCTGGTAAGATATATGCAAACGTAAAGGGGAAGTCCATCCTGATATTTAGTTTCTTTTAATCAAAAGCAGAAAAACAAGTAAAACAGATCAGTAGAAGTTAAGGATAAGGTTTTATATATATTTAAAGTTTTAATTGATCTTTTCATGATGTATCTTTCTCTAATTATTTGGACTGTACTGAAAATTTCCATTTTCTCTAAAGGAAATACTCATTTATACATGCCACTTATATATATATAATTATTGGAATTTTTTTCACATCCCATTTATGAACTAGACCTAAATCTTTATCAACAACCAATTGTTTATTTATATGCAACCAATTTCCTGCCCTAAATTTGATTTGTTTTAAAAATTAGCATCATTTCAGTTTGAAAGAGAATTAGAGATACATTACCTGGTTATATCGGGTGTCAAAAAAAAAGTTTACAAAGAGCTGCGACCAGCAAATTTACCTTGTTGTAAAGGTATCCCTGATGAGAGTTCTTTCAGCCTCTGGACTATCGGATTAGCTTAATCTAAAGATAAAGTTGAGTTCTGGTCGTGGTCGAGTGTTTTAAGGTGCTATAGACTGGAGATGAGAAGGTCTAGGGTTCAAATCCCGACATGGCACTAATATCCCTTAACAAGATATTCACCTATACACTTGCTACCCTCCACCCAGGTGTTAGAATGGGTACCCTGGCTGGAATGCTCCCCTGGGAGTGGAGATTGTGCACACACCGGAGTAATAATATATCTGTAAAGTGCTTAGAGACGTCCAGGATTATTAAACGCTATATAAAAGCTGAATATTATTATTATTATTTTATTGTGAAAGAAACGGTGTGGAATCGATCAGAAAAGGTTGATCATCTAGCATATAAGTATTGGTGTGTACTGCAAGGTTCTGGAATCATCAAAATGATAAGAAATTTGGCCCAGTCTTGGTAAAGTTACAAGCACCGTACACAGAAAGATGTATATGGGACAACACGAACATGTGGCATAAACATCTGTCCCTATTTTTATGCTGCTGCTGCTGCATGCCATTTTTAGAATATGAAGGTATTTGAGGGGCCATGCTTTTCAGGGGACTTTTTTTACTCTGATGTTCTTATACCATTGCTTTTTAGTGGACCCCTCTGTTTCCAACAAGTATTTCTTACATTTGTTTTAAATGTTCATAATTGATTTGCAATGTTTTATTGGAAACATGAATAAATTTGAAATTTGAAATAATGCTCACAAATTATTTATTTCACCTCTTCCCAGAACTCAACTTTCTCTTTAATAAATCTGTATGTGTCTTTCAGATTTAGAAAAGACATTGAGACTCTCCGGTGGAGCGGATGAAAACGAGGGGCGCATCGAAATCTTTCACGACCGTGAGTGGGGCACCGTGTGCGACGACAGCTGGGACATCCAGGATGGAGTGGTAGTTTGTCGACAGCTTGGCTACTTTGGCGTTGACACGGTGTACACCGGAGCTCATTTTGGCGAGGGTTCCGGGACTATATGGCTTGACGATATGCAGTGCACGGGCACGGAGGACAGGTTGAGTGATTGTTCTGGAGGAAGTAGTTGGGGAGTCCATAACTGCGGTCATTCGGAAGATGCCGGAGTGAGGTGCTCATTGACTTCGGGTAAGTCTCGTGAATGAGATTGTCCTAATGACAACAACACATGTACAGTCAAACCTGCTTTAGTGACCAACTGTCTACGCAAAGACCACCTTTCTACAATGACCACATTTGTTGTTTCCCTTGAAAGTGGTTTCTCATTTAAACATGTACTAAAAGGAACCTGCCTACAAAGGCCACTTTTTGTATTTCCCTTGGGCGGTCGCTGTAGGTAGGTTTGACTGTACCTGTATGTCAATCAACATGGCGCATCTACTGATAATGAACTACCGGTAATGTAAAAGAGAGCAGAAAAATCAGAGAAGCGGTCTGGTGAAAATTGAACAAAATAGGACACAAAATGTAAATTTTAAGGTTTTGCAAAAGGACTATAGTGCCACGGCGGGACTTGATCCGTGAACCCTGTTGATGTGATCCAAAGTCCATTGACTTATCCACCAGACAATCATACTTTCATAGATCAAACAAGTTAATGAAAATTCTTCGTTTGGAAACACTCATGGTTACGGATATTATCAATTTTAAGACGGCAAACTTCCGCCCCACTTTTGCACGTGAAAAGCTCTCTAAAGTCTAAACACTGTCGAGATTTGTTAAGTCACTCATGTGACCGAATTAGTACATGTATAAGCAGACGATGTCCTTTAACAATGCACACAATCAATCGTTCGTCAAGCTTTTCAAATGAAAATGTGCTGATATTTCAGTGTTTTGTTTTTCAGTCGATCATTTGTCCTTGCACTGAATTTTCCTTAGCAAAGGATTATAATTTTCAGCATCACTTTGCATTTATAATTGTGCATAATACGTTGAGGTTGACAACCAATCAAACTCTTACAATTGCGAAATAATTGCACTGAAAATATTTTCATTAGTTATAGGATGATATCTGCTCATGCAGGATTGTTCTCGAACGTTACATTATCAAAACATCACCAAATCTTCTTCTGAAACCTTGTATAAGCCAGATCCTGAGAATTTCTTTATTTGTGTTAATTTTTTGTCATTATCTAAAAAGCAGTTGACCTAACACTTATGTGAATATCATCTGCAAACTTCCTGGTTTCTAGGGATAATTTATTGGCCATACTTGTAATTTTTATTGAATGTCCTCTGTCACTATTTGAATAGAACAACTATGTGTGTATATGTCCGGTAGTTGCTTTTTGTGTGTGTGTGTGTGTGTGGGGGGGGGGGGGGGGAGGTGATTTAATCATTAACTTCAAATAACATACTCGTAGATCTTTACTGCTTTCTGATAATAATCCAAACTTGTGGATTGTATTTTAGAATTGGTTTACTTGATTTGATTATATTTTTTCTATTAATTTGTCCTATTTAATACATCAGTTCTACCCCTTGTTAATCATTTACTGATGTAGGTAATGGAGAAGTGCGATTGGTCGATGGCCCCTCTGAACGGGAAGGGCGCCTGGAGATCTTCAACGCCTTTCAGTGGGGTACCGTCTGCGATGATAGCTGGGATAGGGCAGCTAGCGAAGTGGTCTGCGGGCAGTTGGGCTTCTCTGGGAAAGCGGATTACTTCACCGCCACTCAGAAGGGGTATGGTAGTGTGGAGGGCCAGATTTGGCTTGATTCCGTGTCGTGCGATGGGTATGAAGTGCGATTGGAATACTGCGATCACAGCGGCTGGGGAGTACACGACTGCACACATTCAGAAGATGTCGGTGTAGCATGCTCTGCCAGCTATGCATCAGGTGAGAATACATAAGGGCGGATCAAGAATATACAAAAGGTGGATGGGGGGGGGGGGGGACGCCTAATGCCCCCAAAATCTCTGACAAGCAACAAAAAACATTAAAACAAAAGAAGACACAAAATTACAATTTGCACATGTCATTTTGGAGTCTTCTTTTTATAGGGCCACATGCTCGATGTGCTCCTTAAACCCACTATTTTGTCTTTTTGTTAATCAATGGTGGTCACTCGTATACAGATGTGTTCCTCATGCCCCTGTAAAAAGCAGTTCAAAACTGGACTGTATGTGGTCAGTTGTGCAGCGGTGGCATAAGACAAATGCACATCATACTCTGAAATGGCCTGGTGCATGCAAAGTGTGAATGATAAGACTACATGAAATGATGATCTGTTACATCAAAGGAAATCCAATCTTTCTCCTCGTCATTTTGTGTTCCCTGTTTACAGGAGGAGGTGGTGGCTTATCAGGAGGGGCAATAACTGGAATCGTCATTGGATCATTATTTGGAATAAGCTGTTGCTATTACTGTTGTTGTAAAGGAGATAAGAAGAAACCACCAAACAATGTGCAGATAACGACCCAAACAAGAATCGAAGGGCCTCTGGAGTCGGGAGCTATGCTAAGAGTTGAGGATGGGGACAACATCCCTCCAGCCACTGCTGTCGATCCTGACCCCGGTCAACCTGACCTCCCACCCCCATCGTACGATGATATCGGCCAGTATTCGTCGTATGATGGGCTAGGACCGGAGGGGGCATACCCCCCACCAGCATCGGCACCAGCATACCCCTCTGCACCCCCCTCCTCCATGCCCTACCCACCACCATCTACAGGTGCTTCCGTTACATATCATTTTCCTCCTGGTGATTCGGGTGCGGTCCCGTCTGCACCCCCTGCTTACCCCAACAGCTAATCCTCTTCCGATGTCGCATATCGAGGGTTCAGTGACACAAAGACGTACCGGTAACTCCATATTTTGCCAAAATACGTATTTGATGTCAAAATGTTCAGAAAAATGTGGGCTTTCCAGGAAACACAAAGACTTAGCCCTACCCGACACCCCATTGAAGTCAATGGCTAGTGAAACATAGACTTAACTCCTCAAGGCCCAAGTGCTCATTGACACATAAACCACTTTTTCTCAAAATGGCCAAAATGGAGTTACGTCTCTGTGACACTGACCCCTCGATATCAAAGTAGATGCAATTCCTTATGACTAAAGGAAGGTTTTCTGTATGTTTTTTATGCAAATAATCATCTATTACTTGTACTGTTCATTATGTACTCGGTTGTAGCCACTGTACATGACGATTCTATTGGGTTGTTTATATTATGTATCTGTCCATCATGAGAAAGTTATCTTTTGTCAGGTTGCAAGTTCACTCTGATATCTTGTTTGTCATTCATGTAATAAAA
Organism: Strongylocentrotus droebachiensis; assembly: GCA_035222895.1. Taxonomy (NCBI): domain Eukaryota; kingdom Metazoa; phylum Echinodermata; class Echinoidea; order Camarodonta; family Strongylocentrotidae; genus Strongylocentrotus; species Strongylocentrotus droebachiensis. The sequence continues at coordinate 15,031 of JAVYIG010018073.1, forward strand.
ACATTAAAAAAATAAGCAACACGTATCGGAGAAAGGAAAATTCAATCTGTGAGAAAAAATGTAAATTTTAAAAGTTGCATTTGATCAAACAGAGCAGCCATCGATTTATAAATATATATATATATATATATATATATTTTTTTTTTTAAACTGAGAGTTTAAAAAAAGAAACCACCTTATTTCATTATTTGTTCTTAATGAAGAGGATTTAGGGGATCTGTAGGGGATCGAGGGGTTTGTAGAAACATGTCATAATAGGTTTGACAAATTATTTGTTGAAAGAAAACTTGTGAAAAAAAATGCACAGCTTCTCACAAAGGAAACCGAAATGTTAAAACATCCAAACTTTCTCATCCAGATTTTCCTAAAACTTTCTGATTTTTTTCCTCTCATTTCTTTGCCTCGATCAAAGGAAATTTAATTCAAGGAAGGACTTCCCCTTTAGATGTCCTTACAAATTGTTATGAATCTTGCCAGAAAGAACAAAAGATAGACAAATTGATTTGTTATTTTAATAGGTATATAAATTTAATTCTAATTTATATCGGAGCTTCCAGGTCTCTAAACTTTATTTTTCTCTCTGGAGCATGAGTAAGATCGAGCAAAAGATATTTTTTAAGGTTCCATTTATATGGCTACTAGCATTTTAAACTCCTTTACTGTGTGTCATATTCCTTGCATTACAAATGTTTGATTTGCTTCCAATTTTATTTTGATTACTTTTCTTGTTTTAGCCTGATTTGATGAGTGAATTTGTCATGATCAAATATTTCATAGAACTTTTTGTTACCCATGATCATCATTACTGTTTGCAATTTCTTTTACCATATTAATGGACATTTATATATCAAGGTTGAATCATTTTTATTTCCGGTGTGTTATGTAGAAAGAATCTAGGCATTTGATCGGAAAATGGAGTGTTTTAGCAATATTGTGTCTACATCTGCGGGCTGGCCTAAAATATAGAACTCATAATTGTTACATATAGGGTTACATATAACAATTCATTCTAACAAAAACAAAAATCTTATTTGTTTGTTGGTTGACCTGACTGCTAAGAATTCATGTGTATGCTTGTGAGTAAGCAAGCAGGGGACATGTGGCTTTAAGTCCTCTCTGAGGGACTTATGGCATTGACTTGGTTTCAAATCCAGCGCCTTCAGGTAATAGGAAACCAAGGCTCTACCACTGAGCCGTCGTGCCTACTTTCTTCATTTCTTGAAATAAAGCTTCACTGCCAGTACTGAAAACTGGTTTTAAGTTAATAGCAGACGAGAACCTTAAAAAAGAATGTGTACAGCAAGAATGCATTAAATAAACCACAACTTTTCTTAGCAGGAATTATGGGCTAACGGATAAGGGCCGGTATTCAATTCAATACTTAGAATAAGTAAGAAATTTACTAAGTGAATGGCTAATCCAAGAAGTTTACTTATCTCGATGTATTGAGCGCTATATAAACACAGAATATTAATATTATTATTATTTATTCTAGACTTTTACTTACCTGAGACAAAATCTAAGTAAAATACTTACTGATAAGCATTGTGACATCACAGGGTCAATCAAAAGTAATGCACAACTAACGCGTCACAATAAATGCGCGCTAATATAACCGTGCGCAGGTTATAATACTGCATAAAAAAACCATATGCCTGCCAATCAAGGCCTCCAAATAATTGGCTTAAGTCAGGTAGGGACAGGCGCGGATCCAGGATTTCTTAGGGGGGGGGGGGGGGGGGGCCCAAATTTGAAATTATGCGGGCCAAATATTGGTACGTAATGGTGACCAACAGTGACGTAATGCGGGGGGGGGGGTCGGTGCAGGGAGGGGCGAGTTTCCCCCTCCCTCCTCCGCGAAACGCAGAAACTTTGACGTTTCATTAAATTATTAGAAAAAGAAGACGGTTCGTTGTACCGTTTTCGAAAATAATAATTCTTGTCTGAATTTAGTTTTTCCCCTCCCGCGCGAAGCGCGAAATTTTTTAGGATTTATTAAATTATTAGAGAAAGAAGACGATTCGTTGTAGAGTTCTCGGCTCTTAATCCTCGTCTGAATTAAGATTCTCCCCCTCCCGCGCGAAGCGCGGAAGCTTTTACGATTCATTAAATCATTAGAGAAAGAAGACAATTCGTTGTACCGTTCTCGACTCTTAATCCTTGTCTAAATTCAGTCCCCCCCCCCCCTCCCCCCCCAATCCCCCTCCTGCGCGAAGCGCGGAAGCTTTGGCGTTTCATTAAACTATTAAAGAAAGAAGGCGATTCGTTGTACCGTTCTCGACTCTTAATCCTCGTCTGAATTCAGTTCCCCCCCCCCCAATCCCGCGCGAAGCGTGGAAGCTTTTACGTTCCATTGAATCATTAGAGAAAGAAGACGATTCGTTGTACAGTTCTCGACTCTTAATCCTCGCCTGAATTCAGGTCCCCCCCCCCCCCCTCCCGCGCGAAGCGCGGAAGCTTTTAAGTTGTATAAGATTATGAGAGAAAGAAGACGATTGGCTGTAGAGTTCTCGACTCAATTCGTTGTACCGTTCTCGACTCTTAATCCTTGTCTAAATTCAGTCCACCCCCCCTCCCCCCAATCCCCCTCCTGCGCGAAGCGCGGAAGCTTTGGCGTTTCATTAAACTATTAAAGAAAGAAGGCGATTCGTTGTACCGTTCTCGACTCTTAATCCTCGTCTGAATTCAGTTCCCCCCCCCCCCCCAATCCCGCGCGAAGCGTGGAAGCTTTTACGTTCCATTGAATCATTAGAGAAAGAAGACGATTCGTTGTACAGTTCTCGACTCTTAATCCTCGTCTAAATTCAGTCCCCCCCCCTCCCGCGCGAAGCGCGGAAGCTTTTAAGTTTTATAAGATTATGAGAGAAAGAAGACGATTGGCTGTAGAGTTCTCGACTCTTAATCCTCGTCTGAATTCAGTCCCCCCCTCCCCCTCCTACGCGAAGCGCGGAAGCTTTGACGTTTCCTTAAGTCATTAGAGAAAAAAGACGATTCGTTGTACCGTTTTCGAAAATCATCCTCGTCTGAATTTAGATTCTCCCCCCTCCCGCGCGAAGCGCGGAAAAATTTAGGATTTATTAAATTATTAGAGAAAGAAGACGATTCGTTGTAGAGTTCTTGACTCTTAATCCTCGTCTGAATTCAGTCCCCCTCTCCCCCTCCTATGCGAAGCGCGGAAGCTTTGACGTTTCATTAAACTATTAAAGAAAGAAGACGATTCTTTGTACAGTTCTCGACTCCTAATCCTCGTCTGAATTCAGGTTCCCCCTCCCCCTCCCGCGGAAGCTTTTACGTTTCATTAAATCATTAGAGAAAGAAGACGATTCGTTGTACAGTTCTCGAATCTTAATCCTCGTCTGAATTCTGTCCCCCCTCCCCCTCCTACGCGAAGCGCGGAAGCTTTTAAGTTTCCTTAAGTCATTAGAGAAAAAAGACGATTCGTTGTACCGTTTTCGAAAATGATCCTCGTCTGAATTTAGATTCTCCCCCCTCCCGCGCGAAGCGCGGAAAAATTTAGGATTTATTAAATTATTAGAGAAAGAAGACGATTCGTTGTAGAGTTCTCGACTCCTAATCCTCGTCTGAATTCAGGTGCCCCCCTCCCGCGCGAAGCGCGGAAGATTTTAAGTTTCCTTAAATCATTAGAGAAAAAAGACAATTCGTTGTACCGTTTTCGAAAATAATCCTCGTCTTAATTTAGATTCTCCCCCTCCCGCGCTAAGCGCGGAAGCTTTTACGTTTCATTAAATCATTAGAGAAACAAGACGATTCGTTGTACAGTTCTCGACTCTTAATCCTCGTCTGAATTTAGATTCTCCCCCTCCCGCGCGAAGCGCGGAAGCTTTTACGTTTCATTAAATTATTAAAGATTCGTATTACCGTTCTCGCCTCTGAATCCTTGTCTTAATTCAGGTTCCCCCCTCCCGCGCGAAGCGCGGAAGCTTAACGTTTCATAAGATTATGAGAGAAAGAAGACGATTCGCTGTACCGTTCTCGATTGTTAATCCTTGTCTGGGGCGGCGGCGAAGCCGGCCCGGAAGCTCAGAGGTTTTAGGCGTTTAATTAAGGTCAGATGAGCAGTTTTGTTGTTATACCTTATTATTTTGTGACACTGGCAGGTCACTATTTGGCGTTGGGTCCAGGGGGCGGAGCCCCCAAAATCAGGGGGTTTTAGGCATTAAATTACCGTCAGATGAGCATCTAAGGGCCCGCCGTAGGGCTCTAGGTGGAATCCAGGGGGCAGAGCCCCCGGAAGCTTAGGGGTTTTAGGCATTTAATCACGGTCAGATGAGCATATTTTGATGCCTCATTATTTGTTAACAATGGCAGTTAACTATTCTTTCTTTCTTGCTCTCATTCTATTTTATTTCTCTTTAATATACTTTTCAAAAAAAGGAGGGGGAGGGAGCTCCAGGCTCCCGATCCCCGCCGTATCTCGGGCCCTGACATGTAGGAATTGCCTGGCTGCAAATTTAGGAATTTGTCATTTTCCAACAAACACATACAAACGTATAATTTACTAAAAAGTGAGGAAAAATCTCGGAAATGATGTCATTTCATCATTATTTGTAATCCACCGTTGTGGAATTAGAAATAAACCACGTTTGAATTTGATTTTCCCCAAGCCCCCCCCCCCCTATCAGTACGCCAGTATCTCCTTTTTTTCCTTTTTTTTTTCCCTTTCCTTCCTTCTCTCTTATTTTTTTGATGGGGGAGGGGAGGGGGGGGGGGGGGGGTCAACAGCCTGGGAGGCAAGGCCCTTTCGGTCCCCTGATCTCCTTCTTCCTCCTTTTCTTTTCTTCTTCCTCTTCTTTCTCTCCCTTTCTCTCCTCTTTCCCTTTCCCTTCTTTTCCTTTCTTCTCTCTTTTTTTTTTTTTTTTTTTTTTTGCGGGGGGGGGGGGGGGGCCAAGGCCCGCTCGGCCCCCCCCCCCTGGATCCGCGCCTGGGTAGGGAAATGTCTTAAATTTAGAGTCAAAAGTTTGAATTGAATACCAAAATTGGCTAAGTATTTTATCTACCGGTAAGCCAGATACAAAGTAAAAAGCTTTAATTTTGTACTTCATTATTGAATTGAATACGGGCCAAGGAGTATAAAGTAAATTAAGGATAACCTAAAACCTCCCTCACGGAGCCAAAGTCGGACTTGGTGCCCTACAGGCCCTTTTCTATATGGTGCGAATGCGTTATGGTGCACCGAGTAGATCACTCACAAGTCACTTTTATGTTCATGGAGAGAGTATTTAAACTTGCCATATCTCTCTGTAGAAGTAGTATTTGAAGCTTTTATTGTGAATAATTATGTAGTATAGTGACATTAAACCCCTAACATGCAAGGTAAAATATTTTTAATTTTTTTTTTTGGTAGATTTGAAGTTTGTGTAGAGACTCAAACTGCTGTCATGTGCAATTCGGTAGAGATGAAAAACGAAACCCTGCCATCTGTTTTATATTAATACATGCTTGTGGGCTGCAGGTTATCTTTGAAAAGTATTTCTGTCTACTAGTTGATATCACTGTCTTTTATGCCATCTGTATAAACATGAAACATTTGTGTAACCTTAACCATGTTGTCAATTGTATACGATTTAAAATACTAGTAATATATATGGATGTATTAAAAAATATATTTATAATGTCAAGCAATCAATGAATATGTCATCAAATTTTTATAAAGTTTATGTGTGTGTGGGACCTAGTGCCCTTTGTCTGTCTCTTCATCTCTCCCTTTCGTCCCCCTTTTCTCTCTTTCTTTCTATCTTCCTCTCTTTCTCTCTCTTTGTCATCACTCCAACTCTCCTTCTCCTACACCTCTCCCTTTCTCTTCTTTTTTAACACAAATTTGAATTTGATCAATGATTTTTTATGAATGTCTATATGTTTGATTTTTGATTTATGTCATATGTGTTATTTCAATTTGAATTGCAATTTAATTGTATCAATGTGAAATGGATCGCAGTTCAGCCATTGGCTGCGATGATCTTTTTAATAAAAAACATTTCTATTCTATTTCCTGTATAATGTATGGAAACTCCACATTTATATTTTCCTTTTACACGGGTAGAAAATGGTTAATCAGTTTTGATAGGCTTTTTTAAAAAGACCGTTTGCTATTGAACCTCATAAAAGTCCAAAAGAATATGAGCAATTACCATGAATGAAATTGGAGAAGAAATTTTCAGTGTATTCTGTTGGCAATACGCAAGGCTGTAATAAAGATCAGTGTATTCTCTAACCCAATGACAGTAAGAGCCCTCTATTGTGTAGCCAATGATTTCTCCTTTGCTTGCTACTAAATTTGGCAGATGCAGATATTAGAAACAAACATTAATAATCGTAATTTCCAAAGCTCTTTAGAAGCGCATAGGGACGTTGTATAATGTGAAATGCGCTATACAAGAACTGAATATTATTATGAAACAATACATTAATGCAGTTTCTGTGTAAAGAAAAAAAAAATTGTTTATAGGCAAACAGACCATACAATTATAAAATTGCTGAGCTGGATTTGTCGTCAGTTACATTGAATGGGTTGATTACTTGTACAGAGCCTTGTATGTTTTATTGTAATTTGTTCATAAAGATATAATATAAATTATAACATATGGTAGACATTATGAAGACTACCTCACATTGGTAACAATTATTTGAATATTTAGATTCAAAATTCTTCTCGCCTCTAGCTGTTTTAGAGCCCTATTTTTGTTCTTTATTTTACTTTTAGCATTCCATTGTCATTGCTCTAGTAATCGTGGTGAAGTGCTTTCTTGGTAGATTTCAGGGTAACAGCTTAAAAAAACCTGCCTCATGTCCTCTGTTTCTGCCAGCGATTCAGTGGTTACATAAAATGTTATGAAGTGTAAATTGTATATCATGAATACTATGATACTGTTGGCCAGACACTATTCAGATATGCCAACCTTTACATTCAGCTTTCAGGGAGGTTTCTATCGATTGCATACAGCATAATAAAAATAATCTTCAAAAAATCAGGGAGGCGTTAGAATTTGTGTGGAGTGACCTATCAAAAAAGTACAAATTTTCAGGGAACCTCCCCCAAAGTCAGAGAGGGTTGGCATCTCTTCCCTATCCTCTTCTGATTTGATTGTATATGTATTTTTTGTAATATTTAAATGAAATTTTATATGAAACAAACAACTTACATATTGGCTCCGACTCTTTTATTGGAGTTGTCTAGGTGAATTAAAGTATTCATTGTGGTGTGTGTGTGTGTGTGTTGATTGTAGTGATGCATGGTCCTGTACAGCAGTGAAACCTGGGTATAAAGAGCTCTGATGTAACGAAGTATCTGGTGTAACAAGGTGATTTTCCTGGTCCCAGCTCTTTATATTCTTTTGTTTTTTTACCATGATATAACAAGATTTCTGATTATAACAAGGTAATTTCTTGGTCCCGAGGACCTCATTATAACGAGTTTCCACTGTATTAGGACATATACCGGGGAACTCTCAATACCACTCCCCGAATATTTTAGGGTGAATCAAGGAAGTATTCTTGCCAAATGAAAGCTTACACTGTCTTGCCCAAACTAACATGCTTCCATGACTGACATGAATGTCTCGGAAGCACATGCCCTGTAGCTGCTCATGCACATACTAAACTAAGGAGGGTTTTACCACAACTGAAACCTGGCAGCAGATGGTTGGTTATCCTTTATAATT
>JAVYIG010018074.1:0-22706 GCA_035222895.1 Strongylocentrotus droebachiensis
AAACAGCCCTCTTAGTGAGAAATTTGAAAAGGGCACAATATTTTGGATGTCTTTTAAATAGAAGCTATATACTCAACAGTCAAATTTTAAATTAACGGTAAAGGGGCCGCTTCACAAACTCTTATTTTGCCCTTCATTTGGATTCAGCTCATACAAACTCGCTTGTGCTTGTATTTGACTCATGTTGGTAGTACTCATGGACAGGAGCGGTAATCCTGGGCCCGATAGGGGGACACGTCCCCCAGGAAATTTAGAAATATAGCAGAAAGAACGTACATATTGGGCTTAGGGAATTTTCTAGAATGTATAGTTTCAGCATATTGCAAATCTCGCTGGGTCGCTAAGCCCGGGCCCTCGCCCGATAACACAAAACTATGATATGACGCTCCCGGCCGTGATTTATCCGTGGTTGTGGTGTAATAGATCCTTTTTTTCCTTCTTCATTCTCTACTAACCTAATTGTGTGCTATCTCAATCCCCCTCTTCTAAAAGTGATTGCAATCACCTAAGTAATAGTCTGATTTTCAGACCCTTTTACCGAATGGTCGTACGTTTTGTGCTGCACAAAGATTCAATCAGTTTAACTTTGGTCTTTACAAGTAGTAGTTGCTACAGCTCTTTTTCTTTATGTTACTACCAAAGAAAAAAATATGTCAGTCAGTCACTTAATAGTGTCCGAAAGTGAAAGCTAGAAGGTAAACGGGTTTCCTTGCATAATTTTAATACTGGGACACTGATAATGTTTAAATTCCGCAGATAGGACATACATGACATAATTATATTCATAATTCCTGCAAAGTTCTACAGAAGTTGATGTTGGCTGCAAAAAGAGATACAGTATCCTTAGGAGGAGAAACATCCTGAAACTTTAACATTTATCCAAAAGGGGTCACCCCTCCCTCTGGCGACGCCCCCTGCACATTACTTACCTCGGCAGGGAAGGCAGTGCTGTCAATCTTATGTTCTGAGCCTTTAGAGTTGATAGACCCCCAGTGGAAATGTATCGAGGTAGCTGTGTAGGTAGTAGGGAGACCGCCCCCAGAGAGCTTGTATATGTCCTCCACTTCTTCATTAAATCGGACGGCAACTACATTGAGAGGAGAAGAGAGGAAACAATGGTTACATTTTCAAGGCTATTACACGTATATCTTGAAGTCATTCATCGTAATATAGTATTTTATAGTCATGCTATTCATCATTATAAAGACATTTTATTCCTCGTGATATCGTCATTTCATTTATCAAAATAGAGTCATGTTGCTTTATAATTACTTAGTCATGTTATTCATCGGAATAGAGTAATTTGATTTAGTTATCCTTACCATTATGCCCGTTGTTTACCAAATCCATGTTAGTGTTTTCGTCGGTATAGCCATCGAGCACGAAGGGACCAAGATCAGTGTGGTGGCGATGGTGGAGTTGATATTGATGGGCGACTGGGAGGTACCATTGCATTGGCTACCCGAAATGAAAGGCCAGGTATCTTGGGTATAGTATGACCAGCCTGCAAAGAACAACCACAGAAACAGTTCATAGTCAAGTTATCGTATTATCATCATTTATCTTCAGTTAACTATTCTGATTAAAAAGCTCTTATTCGCATTGCTGTACCATTAATTGTTTCAATGTTAGCATACCTTTGAAAATTAGGATTTCCCGGCCAAATTCGCGTGTTTGTCATTCGAATTCATTTACTTTGCATTTAAGTTAGCGCAGATCGGCTTTGGCCATGCCAATTATCATTCAATTTTCCAGTTTTTGTATTTAATTTAGGATTTTGGTCGAAGGGTTTCATAGATCTGTCATTCAATTTAGAAACTGCTCACCAACATTCAAATTAAACTTCACTTGTCGAAGCGTAATTTTTATCATTCAAATTTACACCTGTCATTCGTATTCGTAATATTTTTTATTCAAGTTAGAAATGTTAGGGGGAAGAATTGCAACAAACTTTTACAGTTTTTAAATAATGCAGTTAAAATGCATGATTTACCATTGGGGTCTAAGCTGTAATTCCATTCATTTATTTCAAGGACAATGCAGATGGGTGTAGTCAGACATAAAGTAAAGAAGGGGCGAAATCAAGGAATATGGCATTTTTGCACGGACATGTTCATATACCCGGGAAAGGTGGGGTACCCTCAATCGTCCTTTTTACTACAGACTCGGAATTTTACAAAAGTAATTCACATCGTCTCTTATACCAGCACACCCTCTGTTTTTCTTAAAGATTTTCATAGTTTACTTGCCCGCCAGCAGATCGATGGCTAAAGACATGGCTTAATAGAGAATCATGTTCAAATTTGTTGACTCTAGTCCTACCCCAGTCACAATATTGTACCCTTCTTCCATAATGAAATTATGATTAAATTATGATAAATTTATGATGAAACATAACAAACAAACACTTCCTTACATGAACATTTACAAATATACTGAGACCATCAGGTCCGTAGATGCAAGTCGTTTTTTTTTTCTTCTTAACAATCAGATAAATCTAATAAGTATAAGTGTATAAATGCAAGAAAATGAAATATGAGGATATACACAAGAAAAAAAAAATCTTGAAAGAAAAAGAATGAGCTATAAAAAGTGTGTAATAAACGAGAAATGTATATTGACAATCAATTTAAGTGCACAAAGTGCTAAATTTGAATGCTACAAATGAATTAGAATGCTAGAAGTACACCGTCGCGTTGTCACAAAGCCAAATCGAATGACCAAATAGCGAAAGAAGCACAATGTTCATTAATTTGAATGAAAACATATAGATTCTAAAAAAAAAATCCATAGATTTGAAAACTAGAAAAGGGAATATAAACCCGAGATATACCTGACAAAAACAGTCGAACTTGAACGCAAGGCAAATTAATTTGAATGACAAACTCGCGAATTTGGCCGGGAAATCCTATAGTAGCAGATGCCAGTTAGTAGCAGTGAAGGTAATAATAATAATAATAATATACAAATAAACACTGTCTTGAGAGGTTCAGGTTCAAAACTATGCGCAAAAGGTGACTCCAATATTTCTGGTCATAATGACGAGCTCTCAACCAACATAAAAAAATCCTCAGGACGGCCATGCACTATGGCTCAAGGCATGGAAACACAGAAGATTTTTTTATGTTGGGAACCGGGGTAAAATGCAATAAATTATTGAAAATTTATTGCATTTTCTGTTGTTTTTTATTTATGGAAACTGCCCCCTACCCTAGCCCCCGCTTCGTACAGTCATGGTTCAGTGATAAAGCAATGGCCTCGCAACTGTGAGGCCCCAGGATCAAAATCCATGTCGATGTGCTATATTAGTGCCCTTTTGTGGGGCATTAATCCTCATTACTGTCTTTATGACTTAAGGGGCATAGGTCCCCTAGTTGATAAGCATAGTAGCATACACATGCTTTAGCAGTCACGCAAAACACACATTGGGCAAATTATTATTCAATAAAATCTGAGAATGAATACTATTATCTAGATCTATTATTTTTAAATTATTTTTTAATAATTCCATAAATTGGGATAAAAAATATATTCCACCTTTATGAGCGACAGTGTACTTAAAAGTAACACTTTTTGTGCATGAGTACAATAGTCGAGAGGTTGTAAAACATAAACAAATACAAATATACATACAACATATCAGAAAGAAGGATGGGTATTCACAAAGAAAGGAAAGAAAATAAAACATCAAAACGCCATTTCTTAAAGTGAATAGGTAATTTGTTTCTTTTCTTGGTTAAATGATCTTCAATTTCTTCTGTTTCTTACAAAGGATTTAAAGGACACAGAATTAGGAAGATTGTCATTAAATTTACAACAGTTTATGTATGATATTTCAACAGTAAAAATAAAAATGAGATGAATCTATCACCAAAAACTCAAAACAATTTTTCAAAATTAGAAAATATAGAAATTGGAATCACATTTTTGGCGAATCACTGTGAGGAGATTTTTCCAAATAGGACAACTTTGTTTCCTTTTTTGGTCACATAGAGCACATTTGGGGGATTCCTTCCTTTTTATCTTATAAAGAAAATCATTCAAAAGCAATTGCTCTGTGGAAAATTTTAAAATAAAAACATTTGATTTTAGTATCAATTGAGGCAGAAACAAGTTGTAATATGAACCTTTTTCCCAGTTAGTGTTAGGAGGTACTAGTAAACTGTTATTCTAATAGGTATATCTCTTATCAAGGCTATGAGGACAAGGCAATAAGCTATAACATTCTTAGGAACTTTTTTTAACTCAATAATTTAAAAACTATTGTATCATGAACACCAAAAATGTCAATATCAAATTTCTCCATCCATTCTCTTGGGATATTCTTCGACAAAAAAATCAACACTTTTTTCTATCCGTAGAAGGAATATTGAAATCTAAAACAAGTTCCTCAAATAGCTAGTTGCCTGGACTGATAGTTGGTTGAATAAGTCAGAAATGATAAAAAAACTTTTCTATCATACCTGGGGGGTGTTCATAAAGCTGTTCGTAAAGTTATGCATGACCTTACGAACGACTATATATGAAAAGCCAAATCGGATGTCTCAATCATTATTGATTATTATTTATTAAGTTGAACTGTGCAAATGTAGATTAACATTTTTATTCTAACAACCATTTTTAATGCAAAGTATATTTTTGCCATAGTTTAATTGAGGTTATTGGAAATATCAGAAAAACTTTGGGCATCCTATCTGGCACTTCATATACAAGTCATTCGTAAAGTCATGCGTAACTTTACGAACTCTTTATGAAACACCCCCCAGGATGGGAAATAAAAATTGCTTAGATTTGAACGAATATATCTGTTGTACCAAAAAAGCTGACATCCGCTCGGTTCAGAGTATTTAGAATCATACAAAATTCTATGGTAGCGTTTTCTCTAAATAAATACCAAGAACGTAGTGATTCAGCTAACTGTATGTTACCCAAGCGATCTCAAAACACTCTCAGGGTGTGAGTTTTCCATAGAGTAAGACATCTTCATTGATATTTTTCAAAAAGATAATTCAATAGCCTTCCAAAGAGCATTCAAATTGTCAGCCTGACAATACATCTTGACATAGCGTCATTGACGAATCAAAACTTGTATAATTTACACGATGTTTATAGTTAGAACAGTAACTTAGAAGTTAGAGTTAGACATGTCTTCGGCAATTAAAAAGTCCCTGGGTTATAATGACAAAGGCGTGGTGACGCCAGAAACAGAGGCGCAACATGACCGCCACAGAGAGAGAGAGAGAGAACAACGAAAAAAATAATCCGTCAGTCGAAAGCAGATCCACAATCATGCACGATTCACAATCACGTTTGTGCTGAAAATATGAAACTTAAAAAAAATGTACCACTTACTTGCACCAAAAACAGCAGGTACCACCGCCAACAGAGCAACGCATACAAAGAACTTCATCTTCAAACTTATTCAACTTTTTCGCTAGGGAAGGAGAAAATCGTCCAAAATTGGATTTTGTCACAAACCGTGGTGAAAAAGGAGTTACACCTGTTTATAACCTTAGGCAAAGACGACGAATATCAGGTAGATGTTAAGGGATGTCGTCCTTCTACCAGATGGGAAGGGGGCTTCTGGTTCGGATGGAGGGAGGAGCTGCGAATGAACTGTGGATAAAATTCGGTCAGTATATATATAGTTTAGGTACTTAAGAGGTGCTATGCGTCACGGTCCATGGATATCGATCTCAACTAATGACGCCAGACCCCACCGTAATTCATAATAATTGCAACTGCGCATGTGGGCGGCAAATCGTCGGTGCCGATTTTTTTTCTTTTCTCGCTCTCTCTCTCTCTCTTCTATCCCCTTTCCTCCCCCCCCCCCCTCTCTCTCTCTCTCTCTCTCTCTCTCTTCCCCTTCTGTAAAGTTATATTGTCGATTCACCTTATGTGCTTCAGCAGGTAGCAAGTGGTAGTTAACAACAATGCGTGTAACTTTTCCTTTCTTTTGCACGCGGGCCAAAAACCTGATAATGCCCGCCCCCCCCCCAAAAAAAAAAAACACCCCAAAAACACAAAAACACAAATAGTGGTACATAATTAAAAGTTCAACGTTAAGTTGAGCAATCGAGTAAATCACCAAGGCGCAAATCCTCTATGAATATGTAAATCAATATCTTATACACGAATGTCTGTATCAATTCAAATTATTGAATAAAACTTAAAGAAATAAAGATTATACTAATGAATAGATCTAATGAATGAATGATCTAATAATTTGTTCCCCTTCCACAGGGATCATTTATCAAATAATATCGTTCACATAATATACAAGAATTGATTTATACATGTAGAATTTCAAAATAATATTCTTGCCCATTCAAAATATGATAAGAAAATATATTTTTAGATATCATTTACAAATTGAGGTTCATTTTTTTTTAAATAATTGATTTCATAATTGAACGAAAGCACGTTGTAAGAATATACACGTACATCAACATGAAGTTATATGAGTAAATGAATTATCATCGTGGAATGAACCTAATAAAGAACAAGTACTGATACGCGATCAACGATCGTCGCCTCTTAGATTTCATATTGTCCAGAGCATGACAAAGAATTTGTAGGTTTTCTTTGATTTCTCAATGAACATAACTTTGTAAGTCAATGTTGCCTTTCGTAATTTTTTTCTGATCCATTGTGGAGGTGTGTTATAGAGAACACGTCTTGACGCCCGTCTGGAGGCCGCCAGCCAGGATAATACATGTAGATATATATAATGTTGCCCTTCAATTTTGAACGTATTTGTTCTTACCTCTTTTCATGAAATAATTGTGACAATATGAGTTTTGTTAATTCTTGATAGATAGAAATCACGCCCCCTGTAAGATAAACAACTTCGTAACTGGTAGTGGTGGTAGTGGTTGTAGTCCGTGGCCAGAGGGGGCTACCGTGCACCCCCCCTATGATCCTACTTTTTGGGTGTCATTTTGTTCATTGGGATCTATAATATCAGAAAAAAGACGTTCCCAAGAAAAAAACTCATTTGGACACTGTTTTTTGGCTCCTTATTTGAAGATATGTAAAAATGTCAGTTTTTCGTGTTTTGCACACTTTCTTAGGGTTTGTGAAATATGTGCTTACATTTTACCCCGTTTCTCAGCAGATATAACTCTAATCTCCACTAAATTTATAAACAATCTTTTTAAACTATACAACAATAGGTAGACAAAATTATATTATTTTATTTTATTGTTTTCAATTATTAATGACGTTATAAATTTGCATATATTTTGATATGCAAATTTCGGTCTCAAAACCTGTCAAAATCACCTGACAGTTATATTTTGTCTGCTATTATCATGAAATAAGTTTTCAAACCCCCTAATTTGGTGTACAATTATTCATTGATATGTTATCTGATGTTTCCTGCAAAACAAAATCAGTCAACTCATGTAGACATTGTTTTTTCTCCATTATTTTGTATGTAAACATATGAGTTTTCCGTGTATTATACATTTTCTTAGGGTGTGTGAATTATGTGCTTACACTTTACCCTGTTTCTCAGCAGATATAAGTCTAACCTCCTTCAAATTAATAAACAATCTTTTTAAATCATACAACAATAGGTAGACAAACTTATTTTAATTTATTTTATTGTCTTCAATTATTAATGACGTCATAAATTTGCATATATTTTGATATGCAAATTTCTGTCTCAAAACCTGTCAAAATCACCTTAAAGTTGTATTTTGTCTGCTATTATCATGAAATAAGTTTTCTAGCCCCCTAATTTGGTGTAATATTTTTCATTGATATGTTATCTGATGTTTCCCGCAAAAAATCAGTATTCAGTCAACTCGTATGCGCATCCCCCCCCCCCCCTCCTCCGCTTATTACAACTAGTACATTCTGTATATATAATGTACATTTAATCCAGGTTGGATAGCAACTCCTCTGGTACAGTCCACGAATCACCAAGTCCTGTCAGAGGTTTGACAAATTTGTTGCGTTGCTGCAACAGTTTGATTGGCTTGACTTTGCCGGTTCCTTTAAAGGCGCTTGTGGAGACACAGCCTGAGAAAACATGTAGTCCAAGGAGTGCTGGGCAAAATTAGTGACATCTTTGAGCCGCTGCTTGTTGCCTCTCCCTGTATGGAAGAGTAATGTAATGTCTGAAGTGATATGAGCGTAATGAAGCAATATAAAAAATATATCGCTGTTTGGGCTTTTGATCTGCACATGGCACATGATCACAAACTTGCTCCTTTACCGTATTGGCAGTAAAGGATCACGCGTGAATCTGTTTCTTCTTGGGTTGAGTTGAGAGATGGAATCTCAGAACACAGTGTCTCTCTCTCCCATTCTGAGAAGTGAGCAGTTGGGCTTCTCCTTCTTTGATGAATATCATCTTTTTCCATGCAGCCTCTTAGCCCGGCTCTTAGCCACGTCGTGCTTACTCCAGACATCCAGAAGATCTTGAATAAGTTGTTTCTTATTCTCATCATTCGTTAGGAACTGCTTCCAGTCAGATGGTATTTTGGTCTTGCCTCCTTTAATCATCATTCTTTGCACACCCACGCCGTGTCCGTTCATTTGACTTCCAAGAGTCTGGCTTGTACATGTCTGTGCTGAAGATGACATCGCATTTGGACAATACTCCATTGTGAATTTTGATGCAAATATCGTGGAATTATGCAGGCATCTCTTTTAGGTAGTAGAAAACAGCATTACCATCATCCACTACTAAGGAATTGCCAGTGGTTGGAGGTTGCGAGCAAAGAAGCAAAGAAGTTGTTCCAATGTTCCAATTGAGTAGAGAACAGGGATCAAAGAATTCCCATCGATCAAGTTGGCTGCCTGAACTTTGTGCCTTTACCATCAGCTGGATAGCAATGTCCCCTTGTTGCTTGTACTCTTTTACTTTTCGTTGGGATGTTTTAAGCTTGAATTTCTCTTTTGTCTCTGCCATGGTTTGAGCTTCAGTTTCTTGAAGGGGTCAGAGAACGATGTCTTTTTCTCTAATCGCTCTTTGATGAACATCTCTTTCTGGTCTTTCCCTGTGGTAATTGCATGCATGACATCTTTCTCAACCTCAGCTGGAACGTGGGCACCGGAAGAAAAAAACATACAATCCATTCTTGTCATCAACATCAACATGATTGAGGAAGCTTTTTACATCATCTATGGCCTTTTTTAAATACACATCCCTCACTTTTCCTCATCTGAGTTGGTTGTTGATCTCTGTGTTTATTTACATGGTGAGCATCAAACGTCATAATTATCTGCATAATGTTTGAGCCCACCTCTGATATACACTGTAGTTCTCAATTATGCCAGAGACACCGACACCACTACCACCCCCACCGCGAAATTTGCCATGCTTCAGGATTATCTCCTCAATTGTCTTGTCGACAGCACATCGGTTCCCTGGAATGAGCGACCTACCTGGCAACACTTATTGCACCTCTTTGGAGCAATGTCATGGCACCAGGATGTGAATCTTTAATGTTTACCAAGAATACATCAAGGTAGGTCAGATACCGGGAGTAATTGTGACCAGGTCAGGCATAAGGAACAGGCAGTGCAAGTACAATGGACAGTCATTTTCTTTCACAGACCTGATCAATGACAGATCAATCCAAACGCAATCAACATTATTACGACATCAAAAATTGTGCCGTCTTCCCAAGATATCCTCTTCGAACATCAGCTTTGAAGGTATGACTCTATTAACGCCTTCAGATCTGCATTAGCCACAACCTCAGCAAGCCTCTCCTTTGTTGGTGATCGAATTAGCTCTTGGAAGATATTCTTTGATTCTTCAGCTATACCAACAAGTGCATCATCTTTTCCAGTCATTGACAGAAACTCATAAAAAAGGAGCCTTTCTAAGCACTCCACCATTGTCTTGTGACAATGCAGACTCCTGTTGCAGTTCTTTCCTGTTATGACGTCTTTCATAGACCATGAAGACATGAGACCAGCTTCCAAGAGAATAATTTCAAGTCTGGATCCTTCGATTTTCTTTCCAAGCATCTTGGAGTAGGCACAAATCAAATGGACAGTGCCAATCAACACAATGTGTTTCTTGTAATTTTATGGATGACTCCAAATGAGAGGATATGCCTTTATGCACACGCCCAAGTCAAATGTTGTTATGACATAGTCTTGGCCAACCTTGCGGCTTGCTTCTTCTGCAGCTCTCGGGCACTCGTGGATTGTATCGAATTCTGTTATGGGATATTTTATAACAGGATAGTAATCTATGGTCGTCACATTTGAAGGCACCTCCCATGTTACTGAGACAAATCCAGCCCAACCTGGAAGCTCTTGACCTGTCTCTCCACTACTTTTTCGGACAAGCATCCATGCCATATCATTTCTGGCACATTGTTTGAATGCTTTATATCGGTTGACATAACAAGGTGGAATAGGACCTTCATGTTCAATAGCCAAGGAACGATCTTTGGTTCATGTACGTGCTTCTGAGGGTACTGTGATATTTGAAGATTCAACTGTCTCATTGTTAGAAATCTCCTGCAGCATAATCCCATGGGCTGTGTGGACAGAGCCAGAACCACTTAAGCTTGAAATGTGTTGGTTGAAATCGTCAACGTCTGAATGGAAAACTGATGGCTCCACGGGATGGCGGACTACCTGTCTAGATAGAATACCGAAAGTCTACTGTAGCGCTTGTGCTATGGCAGATTCAAGCTCAAGTGAAAATGAATAGCTTTCTGAAAGAACAAGGCAATTCATGAATGTGATCAATTGAGCACTGCGTAAGAGATGTCTCAGAGTCATCCATACCAGAATATGCTTGGACATTTTCCACTTTCCATTTGTGGCTGCCCTACATATATCTTGCCCAAGAGATATGAGAAGACTAGTCACTCTTTGTGATGGTCGAGATGGATTTCCACTCAACAAATGGTTCAGAAACTTCTCTAGCTCAGTAGGAATCTGGTCATCTATACAGGCAATGGCTTCTGCGGTTGAGGGCCAGGTATTTCATCATCTACAATTTAATCTACATATGCAGGCAAATGCTTTCTTGTGGGCTACTTTCATTGTTCTCTGTTTAGCTACTTCATCGTACTTGTCACCCACCAAAATCTACATTGTTGACTTTCTGTTGTCCAAGAGCTTTTCTCTTTGAATGATTTTGAGCCTTCTTTTTACAAAAAGATACAATCAGGATCGAAGATGATTTTATCAATTGACGATCTGGGTGGACGGGATGTTGAAGGTTCTGTGGCATTAGATAAGATCTCTGACAGTCGATTGAGATTCTTGGTAAAAAGTTGGTAGCACTCCCGATGATAACCGTGCACATCTGAAATGTCTTCAAGAATGAGGATGCATGCTTCTTCCATTGCTAATTGTGTCAAGTGAGTTGAAATTCGTGAAATTGTACCTCGTATACGTTTGATTATTCATTTGTATAAACAACACAACTATATTATAGCATACTATGGGATTAATGACCAACTGCTGAATAAGTTGGCTTTGTCTGACCCCCCCCCCCCCTCTTCAGACTGATACTATAAAAGGAAACAATGATGTATGTGGTAATATACTGTATTTGATTTAGTTTGATGTTAACAGGCTAGCCCCAATAGTAACTGAAATACTGCTTGTTGAGCTTTTGTTTTTTTTTAAAACAGGAACTTTAATTGAATGTACATTATATATACAGAATGTATTAATCGTAATATGCGGGGGGGGGGGGGACAACATTTGCGGGAAACATCAGATAACATATCAATGAATAATTGTACACCAAATTAGGGGGTTTGAAAACTTATTTCATGATAATAGCAGACAAAATACAACTTTCAGGTGATTTTGACAGGTTTTGAGACAGAAATTTGCATATCAAAATATATGCAAATTTATGACGTCATTAATAATTGAAGACAATAAAATAAAATAATATAATTTTGTCCACCTATTGTTGTATAGTTTAAAAAGATTGTTTATAAATTTGGTGGAGATTAGAGTTATATCTGCTGAGGAACAGGGTAAAATGTAAGCACATATTTCACAAACCCTAAGAAAATGTATAATACACGGAAAACTGATATGTTTACATACAAAATAATGGGGAAAAAACAATGTCTACATAAGTTGACTGATTTTGTTTTACAGGAAACATCAGATAACATATCAATGAATAATTGTACACCAAATTAGGGGGTTTGAAAACTTATTTCATGATAATAGCAGACAAAATATAACTTTCAGGTGATTTTGACAGGTTTTGAGACCGAAATTTGCATATCAAAATATATGCAAATTTATAACGTCATTAATAATTGAAGACAATAAAATAAAATAATATAATTTTGTCTACCTATTGTTGTATAGTTTAAAAAGATTGTTTATAAATTTAGTGGAGATTAGAGTTATATCTGCTGAGAAACGGGGTAAAATGTAAGCACATATTTCACAAATCCTAAGAAAGTGTGCAAAACACGAAAAACTGACATTTTTACATATCTTCAAATAAGGAGCCAAAAAACAGTGTCCAAATGAGTTTTTTTCTTGGGAACGTCTTTTTTCTGATATTATAGATCCCAATGAACAAAATGACACCCAAAAAGTAGGATCATAGGGGGGGTGCACGGTAGCCCCCTCTGGCCCACGGACTATTGTGGTTATTTTACCTGACTGCTAAGAAAGCATAAATGCTTGTTCAGTGGCGTACGTAGGATTTTTTCACCGGGGGGGGGGGGGTGTTTTAACATTTGAAAATCGCCGAAAATTTCGCAACGCCTCAGCCATCCGCTGAATAAGCGGGAGGGAGTGGGAGGGGGGGGGGGTGGGGTAAAATTATACAGTTATGTGCCTTGGGGGATCACTTTTTTGTTTTATATATCTATTTTTGTAGACATTTAAAATAAATTGAGGGGGGTTTAACCCACAAAACCACCCGTTGCGTACGCGACTGTGCTTGTTAGTAAGTAGCCTCTTATCGATGGTCCTGGCGCTGTTGGAGTCCGTAAATTCTGGTGAGCGAAGCGAGCCAGAAACGATGTGCTTACCAGGATAATACATGCAGATAATAGAATGTTGCCCTTCAAGTTGGAAAATATTTTTCTTACCTCTTTTCATGAAATGATTGTGCAAATATGAGTTTTTTATATTCTTGATAGATAGAAATCACAACATCATGTAAGATAAACAGCTTTGTCACTCAATGTTGCCTTCGTAATTTTTATCTGATCCATTGTGGAGGTGTTCTATAGAGAACACATTTTGGCGGCCGTCTGGAGGCCGTCAGCCAGCATGGGCGTCAGGCCTTTTTAATATGTGTGGGGGGACACAATGGATATGAAGTGGTGAGTTAGCGCGACGTCCCGCGCTTGCACGGACAGTAGGATGTCTGAGGGGGGATGTGACTCCCTCCGAAGTTGAAAGAAAATTGAATTTTCAAACACATTTGGTGCGATTTGAAGCATAATTTCTAGTAATATTTGAGCGGAAATCATTGATTAGATTCCAATGGATTTGTTCTTCCTGAAAGGGGAATATCTTATGTCACTATTACAAAGACTAGGAAACATATTTGCTATAAAAGCTTTATTACTGTCATTATTATGTGAACTGATTCCATGGAGTATCTTGATAATAACAGTTAGGTTTAAAATTTGTTACTACATGCAGGGGCGGCGATTTCTTTTCATGGCTGGGGGGGGGGGGGGGTGCGAGGGACGAGGGAGCAGTGGGTTAATGAGCAAAAACGTTTGAGGGGCACCAACAAAATCCGCATCAGCCCCACTCTTACATGTTACATGCAGGCTCCGCGGAACATTTTTCAAAGTGGAAAGGGGGCTAAAGTATTTAAGATCAGATAGAGCAAAGAGAGCGAAGCAAGTGGAGCGTAAATTGGCGAGGGGCCCAGGGCAAAAGCCCCGTCAATGGTCAAGGGGCATAGCCCCATGAAGCTCAGGGGTTTTAGGTATTGACTAACGGTCAGATGATCATCCAGGGGCCCGCCTTAGGGCCCCTGGAAGGGTCCATGGAAAGGAGCCAATGGAAGCTCAGGGGTTTTAGCATTTAATTACAGTCGAATGAGCAAATTTATTCACCTCATTTGTGACACTGGCATGCAGGTCACTTATCGGAGTGGGGTAAAGGGGGCGTAGCCCCCGGAAGCTCAGGTTTTTTAAGGCATTTAATTACGGTCAGGTGAGCAACCAGGGGCCTGCCTTATAAAAGCTCAGGAAAAACCATGCCATTCCATCGTCTTACACACTAAGCAGTAAGGGTGCAATTCTGCTACAATAGCAGCACTCTCTGCTAAATACGCGTAGGTAGATGCAAATCTGCACCCCAATTGCGCCCTTATTTCTTAGTGTATAGAAATAAACCACGTTTGAATTTTATTAGGGGGAATAACTGCCCCAACCCCCCCCCCCCCCCCCCTCCATCACTACGCCAGTGCGAGGGAACATAGTGAACGACTGGGGTGAAGGTGCCGGAAGTGACTTCCCTCTCACAGGTTTTTGAACTTTTGTTGTATTAACAAATTTTATTCCTTAGCAAAACTATAGTATAAAAACAAGCATTTTGTTTATTTTTTCACACTTCCATTTTTACAATATTTACTTGAACAGTTGGAATTGAAGTAAAATTTGGGCATTAGTAATAACGATATATTAGCATATTAAAACAAATTGTATCCCTCAAAGAAGATTTTGAGACAAAAAGAAAGGAAAAGCTTGAAAGAAAGGAGGAAAGTATTTTACTACAAGAATTTCAATATGGTAAAAAACCCTCCAAATATTTGTATAACCTTAATAATAATAATAATAAATTATATTTCTATAGCGCATTATACAAGTTTTGTCTCTATCCGCTTTACATTGTATTACAAGCTTAATTAATTACATGCATCTACTATTGAACTATCGTCAAACAAAAAATTCTGACAAGATCTTAACTAAGATAGTATAACAGTAACTAGATAGATAAACATTATAATCAATTCTTAAATAATGATACAACAATTATGGTTCAAGATTTTATTCACATATTACAAGTTGTAGGCATATACAATTTCAATTGAAATTATAGATAGCAAAGCATGATAATAATTAATTCTTAAAAAGGTAGGTCTTAAGTGCAGTCTTGAAGGTCTGGATGGAAGGTGCAGTTCTAATGGCGAGCGGGAGAGAGTTCCAGAGGGTGGGAGCATTGAAGGTGAAGGAGCTACGACCGTAGTACTGGGTCTTAAAACGAGGAACATGGAGAAGATGTTTGTTCTGGGATCTAGGTGTGAATAAGTTCAGACAGATAAGAAGGGGTAGAGTTAGAGAGAGACTTGTAGGTGAGAAGTAGGATCTTAAAGTGAATCCGCTTGTTGATTTGGAGCCAGTGGAGGTTACGGAGAAGGGATGTGGTAGAAGTGAGACCAGTTGCTTTCTCTGTGATTCTGGCTGCGATGTTTTGAATTCTTTGAAGCTTCATCAGTTCGTTGGCAGGAAGATTAGGAAGAAGTGCATTGCATGTGTCAAGTTTAAAGGTGACGAAGGCATGGATGAGAGTGAGAGTTGTCTTCCGGTCTAAAACCCTACGAATTTGACCTATCTTTCTGATGGATGACATGGCAGAGCGACACACCCCTGCGACATGAGATTTTCTAGTGGCGTGCTCATCGAATATGATTCCCAAGTTCCTAGCCTCGGCCTTGGCTTCAATAACTGACTCGCCGACTGTTACCGTAACAGAGGGAGTTCTTTGGAGGAATCTGGAGGAAAGGTAAAGAACTTCCGTTTTGCCATCATTAATTGTTAACTTATGAAACAAAGGAGTGTAGAAAAGAGAATTATTCAACTTGTTGATAAAAATTATATAATATTGAATACGGAAGAGGAAATTAGGAACGAGGTAGAAATATTTTACGAAGACCTTTATGGATTTCAAGAGGTATCAGATTTTCAAGATATATTACATGACCTGAAAGAAACAGATCATTAAGATTTCAGATGAAAAAGTAGAGGAGTTGGGTAGAGAAACTTCCCTTACAGAAATTAGCAAAGTTGTTGGTAACTTGAAACCTGTTAAATCACCCGGACAGGATGGGTTTACTGCAGAGTTTTTCAAGCTTTTTTCTTAAAGATATAGGGATTTATTTAATGAGGAGTTTGAACGCAGCATATGTTTTCACATTTTCACATTTCCAAAATTTGGGAATTATAACTCTACTACCTAAAGGTAACAAATCTCGCAATCTACTTAAAAACTGGCGTCCTATATCTTTGCTCAATGTCCAATATAAGATTCTTTCTAGTTGCATTGTAAACAGAATAAAACCACTGTTAGATAAGAGCATACATAAAGATCAAAAAGGCTTTCTGTCCGGTAGATACATCGGAGAGAATATCAGAATAATTTATGACATAATTAATATGCAGATCATAAAAATATTCCTGGGATATTACCTTTTATTGACTTTGAAAAGGCGTTCGATTGTGTTTCATATGATTTTCTATGGAATGTATTACATTTCTTTAATTACGGGGATGAAATTATTCAATGGATCAAATTACTATATTCAAATTCTACTTCAAATGTGTTTATTAACGGTTGTTTAACCTCGCGTTTTAATATTAAAAGGGGTTGCCGACAAGGAGATCCGCTTTCTCCATATTTGTTTCTATTATGTGCAGAGATTTTAGGCATGTTGGTCAGAAAATCTCACAAGATAAAAGGTTTAGTTATAGAAAACAAGGAATATACATGTAGAATATTACAATACAGAAAGTTTACATTATGCTCTGGAGCTATAGGGTTTTTTTTCTCAGTATTCAAGTTTAAATCTTAATATAATTAAGACACATATATTGTGTATCGGTTCCTTGAAAAAAAACTGTAAATATTGATTTACATGAGGTACATGGGACTGACATAACGTTGGTTAACGGGGAATTCATAAGGTATTTGGGAATAGACTTTGGTATTGATTTAGAAAAGCTTCCGGATTTCAACTACGACAGAATATTTGATAAACTAAAAAGGCAAATGATATCTTAATCGAAACGTATTACATTTCTATTTTTGGTCGCGTGGTCTTAGTGAAAACAATGCTAGTTTCGCAATTTAACCATTTATCTATGTCCATTCCTAACCCTTCTGAACATCTTTTAAAAGCAATAAATTACTCTTTTTTAAATTCATTTGGAAAGGGAAACCTGATAAGATTAGCAGAAAATAGATGGTTTGTTCTTATGAAAATGGTGGATTCAAAATGGTTTATGTAAAGACGTTACCCATTTAATGTACGCTTTCTTACGTCCACTATCATCATTGGAATGGGGTAAAGGTGATATTTTTTCACTAAATTATCATTTATGCTAAGAAACTGTTTTTGGAAAGAACTCTTCCAAATACTAGCTTATTTTGTCCGCCAGGTTCAGTGTACTACTACTCCTTTTTGGAAAGCTATTTCTATTTGGTATAATTCTGAGGTTAAAATTGGAGGAAAGTGTTTATTTTTAAAGAATGGTGGGATAAAGGTATTCGATTTTTAAACGATTTATTAGATGATCAAGGACATATCTTAGTAAGAGAAGAGTGTGAAAAAAAAATTCGATCAAAATACAGTTTCTTAATTTTTACGCACTTTGTCAAATAATTATTAAATGCAGTCCCAATCGGAAAGTTGTAATATGAAGGTAAATGGGCCATTATGCCCTGCATATATTTCATGCTTGTTGAAAGATGAAAAAGGATGTAGAGATATTTATCAAATTATGTGAAAAGAAAAGGACGAGCATTTGAATAAATTATGTAATAGATGGCATGCAGATGGTATATTATTTGATGATAAATATATGCAATATTATTTCAGGGTTATGTTTCCCTGTACAACGCATAGTACAGTTCGGTACTTTCAGTACAGACTTTTGAATAGGATACAATATTTGAATAAAGATCTTGTGAAAATTAATATAATTCTAAATAAGAACTGTTCCCTTTGTGAAAGAGAAGAAGAAGATGTGGTACACTTTTTTTACTCCTGTAACGTGACCAAATTGATTTGGAGTTGTTTGACTGACTGGTTAAATATTGTAACATGCTGTAGAATAAAACTGTCTTTAATACACGTTTTGTTAGGTTTCATTGAAGAAAAAAAAAATCTTTAAACTGTATAATAATTTGGACTAAACAACAATTATATTTTTCTCGAATACAAAAGTCTATACCGTCCTTTCGGACAATAAAACAATATATCAGGATTAGTTACACAAAATAATGAGAGGCAATTTAGTATACTTGCTAACAAAACTGACAAATTCGATAAAAAATGAATACATTTTGAGAGGATTTTGTTCGTTTAGTATGAGTATATTGAATTTCCCACATCATTTTCAGTCATGATGTTGCATTCTTATTTAATTGTTTTCTTTCCCTAATCTACATGTATGTTCTGTATATACAGTATTATCATCATATTATCGTTATTACAGTTATTAATATGCTACGGCTTCAATAATCGCTTATTATGGTTGATATTCGTTATGTTTATTTTATTCTGAACTATAATATGATATTCATTGGTACATGTGCTCAAATATGTTATTTGGAGATTGATTTTCAATAAAATGGCCTGTTGGAGGGTCCAAAAAATGAAGGAAAAAAATATTTACTTGAACACTTTACTTGATATTATGCGGGAGAGTGTAGCTACCGAGCGAGAAGATTTTATTTGTCTAAACGCTGCACTCTTGGGCCCTCCAGAGCCTAAAAGTTTGTTGCAGTCTTTAGTCAGTATCTGCTATACACTTTTTTGTGCACTTGTTCAAATTGTCGGGGGGGGGGACATTTTGAGGGGGAAGTTACCCCACCCCCCCCCCCCTCCCGTCCCCCTGAATGTCTGCCCCTGACTACATGTAGTTATCACTAATATAACGTTTTGGTATATTTAAAGATATTTGTTTCAACAATTTCGTCAATTATTGAGTGTCCATCCAGTGTGACACTGTGTATAAGACAAAACAAAAAGGAAACTTGTAAGTAATGGCTGTAATTTGTTTTAAAAAAATGAAACTATATAAAATATCATATAAAGTATAAATAGGATCGAGGTACGGTAAAATTCCGTTCGTATTATGTCGAGGGCGATACACTGTCATGTGCCGGGTATAAGATGGCGAGAAAGACACTGTGGTGTTTTTGAAACACCATGTAATCACAAAGTAAGAAAGGAGAGGATTAGGGGTGCCAGTGAGTAAAAGAAAAGGAGAAAAGAAACATGGCGAGGGGCAGTGGAAGAGGAAGCAGACAATTAATTTACAGATATAGTGATACAGAAAAGAAGAACCAAACATAAAGACCTACCAAAAGACCAACAAGATCATTATAGAGTGCGAGGGAAAGATCTGTAGTTTTGAAGAAAGAACGGAAAAGAGGCGATCGCGACCTTTTCACGTGCTTCACATCCAATGAGTTCAATTTCTAGTACATTATCAAACGCGAAATTCTCATACGAATTCAAATATTGACCATGAGCGAAGAAAACGGTTCAATATTTATATAGATAAAGAACATACATAAAATAGTGGTTATATCCAGACCTTTGCCTCAGGAGGGACGAAGTATGGAAGTTTACAACATGACTGTGATTCATACAGTAATGGAATCACTTTTTTTTAAGGGGGGATCTTCCAAAATGTTATATTGCCAATACTTTTCGGGGGGATGCTGCGCCTCCTAACTTGGTATACCTTAAGGCCCGGTCTCACCGCCAGAACGTTGCTGGAGCGTTCCTGGAGCGGTGAAAAAATTCATCACCGCTTGTAACCGTTCACGTACCACCGTTTAACAGAAGTTGGCCCCCTGTTAAGGCAACGCCGTATACGCTCGGCCACCGCTGATGGTCCCTCCTACCGCTCCGAAAGTTTTGAGCTGCACAAAATATTGCGAGCGGTGAGGAGCGGGCAATTTTCCACTCCGGCAAAGTTCACCACCGCTCCAACAACGCCCAGTCAAAGTTTGGCAGCGCTAGACGCAAGTTCGTGGACGCTTTGGTCCGCTAGGCCAACGCAGAAATCTTGAACGCTAGACCACCGCTGCTTCGCCAGCTTTGCCCGGGCGGTGATTAAACGTTGCACAAACTTTGGTGGAGCGGTTGTAAACGTTTAACGAGCGGACACGGGATTGCTGGAACGGTGTCGGGCGTTGAAGCAGCGATCCATTGCGGTGATGAACTTTGGTTTGGCGTTGGTATGGAGGTGTCGGAGCGGGACCAACGCTCGCTACCGCTCGCTACCGTTAAACCAACGCTAAAGCAACGCCGGCTTCAGCGGTGCACCGCTAAGGCAACGCCCGTGTTTTTTATTTGTTTCCCATTTTGTGCGCGGTGACGAGTGTTATCGAAATTCGGCCCCCTCTCTCTACCGTTCAAGGAACGCTCCAGCAAAGTTCTGGCGGTGAGACCGGGTCTTTAGCCTCTTGTCGATGGCCCTAGCTTTATTGGAATCCGTAAATTCTAGCGAGCGAAGCGAGTCAGAGAAACCGAGTGCGCTCGCCAGAATGTATGGACTCCAAAAACGCGAGGGCCATCGACAAGAGGCTAGGTACACCCCAGCTATTGTACCAATGACGTCACTAAGGCGCATCGCCATAAAACTCTGCATGGGTGGAGGCGGGGCTTTGTTTGCTATCTTGCAAGGGGGAAATGGGATTTTATACTAAATTCTCCGTTCACTGTATTTCTGTTTATAACCCACTGTTGTCCCTGAAGTTGAAATATTTGTTGCTTACCTCTTTTCGTGATTAAGAAAGTAATTGCGACAATATGGCTTATTTTTAATAGATAACGTTTATTATTTTTTCAGAATCCTACTGATCTTTCTCATTGATTCATTAAATTGATCTTCAAAGTTCTGAAAAGACAAAAACTTTATCTACAAGAGTAAACCATAATTATCAGAATGCCCTCATTAAAAGAGGTAAGAAAAAATATACTAACTCTCTCTATATATGGGCAACAGTGTACATGCCTTCGTGTATGTGTGCCGCAGCTCTTCTCTTTCTCTCTCTCTACTCTCTCTACTCTCTCTACTCTCTCTACCATACCCCCTCTCTCTCTCTCTCCCTACCCCTACCCCTCTATCTCTCTCTTTAAGGAGGGGTATTTTGGTAGTATTATCGCTATCATAAAAACTCTCATCCGTTTTAAAATTTCCCAATCTCCTCATTTTTCTCTCATTAAGGGGTTGCATCATACACACTGTCTCATTCGAGTAACAATTTTGGGATCGACTGAGACTGGCAACCAAATCTCGATAAAAGTTAATAAATTTCTATAGCTCTACAAGATAACTTACTTAATGAAGAAGAAAAATCATATAAGGGATTAAAAAATGTACACAACATTTTAGGACAATCCTACACAATCAATAACCCTTAATAATGTTATGGCACAAATAGCAAAATCTTACCTTAAAAAAGTATTTATTACTTCAATATTTTGTGAACAAGAACATTTTGTTTAAGAATGTTTTACAACACAACAGAAATAATTATTATAGTCTTTCAAAAGGATTTCTGAAATAAAGTTTTTCTAACTGAAAAGCATTTTGTTGAATACTCATGTGATAAAATCTCTCAAGCAAATATTACTTTGCAAGCAGGGCCCGCATCATTAAATATTAATAACAATGACAACAATCATAATAGTTTGGTTTTATACAGCACATCTACGACGTCTCTAAGCGATTTAAAGAAATATTATTATCCTAGTCATCGGATTCAGGCATGTCCGCTCGCATTCCTGCAAGCGTCATTTTACAAATGTTCACAATGCTGAGCAATGTACAATGACTTTCGCATTGTAATAGGAATTCGAACCCTCAAACCCTTGGATTGAGTGTCAAGCAAATGAACCACAATACCAAGACACCTCCACGTGAAGGTCTGTTACACAATCAATCCCCCATCTCGAATTGATTTATCTGCTTGAATACCAGCACAATTTGAAATATACAAAAAAAACTGACTACTACGAATTTTGGAAAACATTTTGTTTAGAAGAAACACACACCAAGATTAATTCATATTTGCATGCTTAATTCGTTCAGTTCAAGTGGTCCCGTGATGTTAAGAAGCATATAATACATTATGTATAGATAATACGTATTTATCAGTTCCATTTTTTTCTTTTACATAATAAGAACCCTGAACTGCAAGTTTGAACTATAACCTCTTGTTTGGGACGGGCATGACCCGAGGTCGAACCATTATCCATGGTGGACACTATCTATCGGATAATATCTACGCGGGCCAATAATGCTCCTCATTCGTCCACTTTAAATGATGGATGATAAAAAAATGAATAATTATGTTGTGTTTTCTGTACAATGATATCCGAGACGGTATTACAGCCGTTCACAAATACGAATCAAACAGTCTATAAAAACAATTTCAACCCCTATAAATTTACGCTACAAAAGTCTCTCTACAAAAAAAAACAAAAAAAAAAACCAGATTTCATGCTAACAAAATATATCACATTTCAAGCCCCGATATCAACATGTGTACAAAATAAAACAGGTAAAGCCTATTAGTTGGTCCAGGACAAAATGAGAGTATTACAAGCAAATGTAGATAAGTAACGTTTTCGCGACACATAGTATAGACTAACACTACTGTTTCACACAGAGCTACATAGATACATTTCTATAAAATAAAGTACTATATTTTGAAACCTTTTGACTGTTTCCCCTGTCATATAAAAAATG
>JAVYIG010018075.1:0-22700 GCA_035222895.1 Strongylocentrotus droebachiensis
GTTAAAATCAATTAATAATCATAAAATACTTACCACTCAACCAAAGGAGTTATAGTTGTACCCGGAGTACAATTTTAATCCGACTCCTTTGTAAACGATCGAGAGCGGATGAGTATTGACACCACAAACGCTACAACATTAAAGGGAGACAACGGCACAGACGAAAATTATCGATGTCGTTATTCGTCACTACGATTCAAATCAAGGTGAGATTATGAACCCTGAAGTTCAGATGTATGATCAAATCACAGCACCACATGATCAATTGCAGTTCAAGGTTTGTTTTTATTGACAAGATAGATATAAGAGCGTACGATTTCCGAATCGAATGATTTCCTGCGTAACAGCTGTTATCACCGTGCATGCGTTCTCAGTGTAAAAGAAGGATGTGCCAAGACATGTTGACTTTCATCAATTAGCAACGCGTGAAAACTCCGTGCAAGGAACAAAATTACATCAAATGCGAGGCATAAGGAGGACGTTTTTCAGAAAAATCTCGCAAAGTTTGAAGGAAAAACAGACAAACGACTGCACAATATGGTGTATCCGCTCCGCTGTGCACGCCTGCGTATAGGGATGGATACAGCGCACTACGGTACCCTAGGCCTGTGCATAATGAGGCGCGGCAGTGCGAGAAAAAAATGGGTTCAATCGACTTCATATTGGATGCGAACAAGCAGACGATACACCGCAGACGATCCACCACACAGTCGTTTTCCCGCCCGTTATTTCCAATTCCCGGGTTTCCAATAATAGGGATTTCATCTGTGGTAGAGCGCTCCCCACCTGTACGAGTCAATGTCAACGCGTGCATTGAAATCGTATTTAAACTCATCTGTTGCATGTAGCCTACATCGTTTTCTAGTATCAAAAGACCGGTTTACTAACATAATATTATTAAACTCTATGGATGTTTCTTCCCTGCGGACCTAGAGTGATGAGTTATATCTTTAACCCGTTATCATGAATGAATGAACTACAATACTTGGAATCCAGTCTGCATACCCTATTTGTTACTATAATTTTGTTTAATGACGTAAATCATGGTCTGAGCAATATTTTGAAACATTCTAATGATAGACTTGCTAAAGATTAAAAAAGTATAACGTTGACCCTTTATTTTTATGAGTATATTTTATAGTTTAAAACAAATAAAAGTTCTATATCATCTATTCCTTTCACATTCTTAAAACATTTTGTGGCAGATTTTTTTAGTAGTGCAATATATACAGGCCCTATATGAAAAAAGGTTTAACATTGTGATGGAAGACATTATAACAACTAAGCCCCGACATTGACAAATGAAATGAGATTGAAAGTCAAAGATACAACGAAAGTTTCGAAGCCGATAAAGATTAATGATTCCTTAAAATAAAATAAAACATAGCTCCCTATAAAGGAAACGAAAGGAGAAGACGAATCAAAGGCATTCATAACCCCCCCCCCCCCCCCCCCAGCAAAAAAAAATAAAATAAAAATACATTAGCAAATTATAGTTCTGACATTCCGTAGTAAAACTCAGAGGCAAAGACCATATCACTCATATTCAACATAAAATCATGAAACAGTACAAACCAAAAATTAAAAGACCAGAAAGCTAGGAATTTGTATACTGAAAGCCATAAATTATTAAAAAAATAAAAAATAAATAGATAAATAAAAAAAATATCAACTAAAGATACCAACTAGAGATACCAACTCACCTATACATTGCAACCACGTAAACTAGAGAAAGCTGGTCACTTTAGTAACTTGTGCGCCTTCAAAATCTTGTTCGGAGACAACATACATGATCGTTTTCCTATATGCAATCCCACTTCTAGCAATCCAAGACTATCGAGACGTTCTTTATGCACAGTAGGGGCATTTACACTGTCATCCAAACACGCCAAAAAATGCCAAACCGGAGCCTGGCCGCGATGTTACCAAGGGCAACTACGCATTACCGGCAGAAATGCCAATTCCAAAACATTCCAAATCGAAGTGTGATCTTTTGGCGTGTTTTGGCGTGTTATGGCAAGTATAAACGCTCGCGGTTGTAACATCGCGATGTTAGGTGACGTAACTTCAGGAGCGGAGCTAGATCGTCCTTAAAGAAAATGATAGAACGATATATACAAAGAATAACTAAGAGAAGGTGATAGAAGGAAGAAACAAATAATAACATAAGGAATAACATAAGGAAAGACAGAAAGAGAAAGTGATAGAAGGAAGAAACAAAGAATAACATAAGGAATAACATAAGGAAAGACAGAAAGAGAAAGTGATAGAATGATAAAAACAAAGAATAACATAATGAAATACAGAAAGAGGGAGTGATAGAATGATAACAAAAAACAAAGAATAACATAAGAGAAGGTGATAGAAGGAAGAAATAAAGAATAACATAAGGAAACACAAAAAGAGGGAGTGATAGAATGATTAAAAAAAAAGAACAACATAAGAGAAGGTGATAGAAGGAAGAAACAAAGAATAACATAAGGAAACACAGAAAGAGGGAGTGATAGAATGATAAAAAACAAAGAATAACATAAGAGAAGGTGATAGAAGGACGAAACAAAGAATAAAATAAGGAAACACAGAAAGAGGGAGTGATAGAATGATAAAAACAAAGAATAACATAAGAGAAGGTGATAGAAGGAAGAAATAAAGAATAACATAAGGAAACACAAAAAGAGGGAGTGATAGAATGATAAAAAACAAAGAATAACATAAGAGAAGGTGACGGAAGGAAGAAACAAATAATAACATAAGGAATAACATAAGGAAATACAGAAAGAGGGAGTGATAGAATGATAAAAAACAAATAATAACATAAGAGAAGGTGATAGAAGAAACAAAGAATAACATAAGGAAACACAGAAAGAGGGAGTGATAGAATGATAAAAAACAAAGAATAACATAAGAGAAGGTGATAAAATGAATGAATGCAGAATAACATAAGGAAACACAGAAAGAGAAAGTGATAGAAGGAAGTGATAAAGAATAGCATAAGAGAAGGTGATAGAAGGAAAAACAAAGAATAACAAGGAAAGATAAAAAGAGGAAAGTGTTTGCATCGGAGTGCCGCGCATGCGCATTACCAACTGAAACACGCCAAAACATCACTGAGCTTTTCAGTCGGTGATGTTTCCGCACAAGTGTAAACGGGTGCGCGAAACATCGCGACTTTTCAAAATAAGGTATTTGACAGTATAAATGCGCCTATTGAGTATGGCAAGGTCGTTAAATCTCATCTGATTCATAAACGATGCTAACCATGTACATATCGTACAATGAAGTACTTATAATTAAAGGGACTGCGCCGCAGAAATAGAGATTTCTCTCCTGTTATACTGTTATAAGGTTCTCATTTGGAGCATCATAAAAGCAGTTTGAGTGTAATAAGAGTGATAATATGATTATAATAAATGTCTGGATACCCCATTTTGTCAGGGGCCCAACTTACTGACATTGTCCAGAATATTTCAACTTAAGTTCTCGTAACTCTGGTTATTATTGATATAGGAAGTGAATACCATATGAACACAGATGCAGATAAAGAAAGAGCAGCCCTTAAGCAACGCTGGATGTGATTAGCAATCATTTACTCATTTTGGAACTCGTTGTGTTTTTTTATAAGAAAAGGAATGAAAATTACATGTACGTATCTTCTGGAATCTGCCTGAATTGAATCTGAATTGAACGGTACTTCAGAAATGCTGGAAGCTGATTTTTATAGGATTTACACAATATGCCTACATACTGAACGAGAGACTATCCACTAGCGAACTTTGACCTAAGCGGGTACAACGACAGCAATTTATGTCATTAATGTCATTCGACAATAGTTTGAAACGCACGTAATGTCAGTAAATGAAACCTTTTGGGCACTTTAGATAATGGTTATGAATTCTTGCGTACGGCTCATTGATACCTAAAACATGCACGGTGTAGGTATAGAGCACAATATATCATTTTTGTATTTAACAATTAATATACGTCACACAAATGTGACGTATATGTAAAGCCAACAATGTAAACTTAACAAAGTGACATACCCATAGAATTATAGAATTTAGTGCCAATCCTGTCTGACTTTTTCACGTCCTTGCAGTAAATCCCTTCAAGCCTAACTAAGCCTTCTTAACAGAAGGTTAAATTATGTTATATTCTATACCATGTCTATGATTTGCTATGTGTAGCATATTCGGTCAGACACAAGTGATACTTTTAGGTCATGTGTATAGCATGCTTTATTGTTTGTATGGAATGCCAAGTGTTACAATCCTTGGCTATGAGATGCCAATACATAACATCTCCCTTTTCCTGTTTCGATGAAAGGTTAATTGGCACATAAATAACTGCATAAGAATAATACTTTGTTTTCAACTGAGTTCGTACTGAGTCCAATTTATGAGTTCTCATTTGGCGTAGTCATTCACGCTTTGTATTGTTTGGTAGACTTTTGAGTTGAGTGCATGCTTTAAAGAGAGTCTAAACTATCAACGCTATTATACTCTCTAAAGGGGAGAGGTTGCAAGCACTTCACCCTTACCCTGAATCTTTACCATTCAGGTCCTTACTGACGCGGTTCTTCCTTGTTGTTGAGGTTTATTCATTAACGCTTATTCCTTCGCGGAGCTAAGAGGGGAGAGGTTACTAGCACTTCACCCTTGCTCTGAATCTTTACCATTCAGGTTCTTAACGTTGTGTCTCCAAACATATTGATCCTCAAGGTTGTCAAAAGTGGTATTTCGCATCGTATCACAATATCGCTTGTTAAACCGCTTCATCTATTCTATCTCTTGACGAGCTATAAACTAAATCTGTGCTACCCTAAACTAACAGCTAAATTATAGACGCTTCTATATCGCTAATCCATGATCAATCGTTTTGGGGGTAGGCTAACGCGTCCACTTCTTGTTTGGTAGTGGTGCTGCGAGCTGGTCTTCTTGTGAGCGTGGTCAGCCTCTGTTTGATCTGGTGCATGGATAGATGCATTGGGTACAGGTGTCTGTGGATTTGTCTGCTTGGTCTGCTCGACGAGAAGATCGGGCTGACTGGCAGCGGGCAATGTAGACGGTTGCAGGGCTGGTGTCACCAGGCGTGGAGCTACACCTTTGTCAGCAGGCTGGTTGTGCGGCTTGTTAGCAGACTCTGTCGTCTTCCTCAGATCTCTGCGGTTTCTCCTGTACAGCTTTCCACTGCACTCAACCAAATAGGACTTTGGTGTGTCATGCTTCTTGACGACTGTAGCTGGAAGCCATTTGCGAGTGCCTGGCAGTGGCACCATCCTTACAGGATCTCCGGGATGTAATGGAGGGAGAACCTTTCCTGCTTTGGAGTTGTAATATCTTTCGGCCTCTGCAGTCTTGCTGTCCAAGCTGTCTTTCACTGCCTTCATGTTGACCTCTTTGGGTTTCAGCAGTTGTTTGCTTGTGGGGAGGAGATTGCGAGGTCTCCTACCCATCAGTAGTTGTGCTGGTGACAGGTCACAGCTGGCTAATGGAGTTGTTCTGTAGTCCAGGAGTGCCAGCTGCCTGTCGGCACACTTTCTCCACATTCTCTTCACCGTCTGGACCGCTCGTTCCGCCTCACCATTCGCTTGAGGGTATCGGGGTGATGACGTCACATGTTCAATACCGTAGCTGGTACAGAATTCTCTGAATTCTTGTGAGCTAAACTGTGGACCATTGTCGCTCCTCACTTTCAGGGGAATCCCATGCCTAGCAAACTGTTTCTTCAGGCGGTCGATAACGGCAGCACTGCTGGTTGACGCCATCTTGTCGACCTCTATGAACTTTGAAAAGTAGTCCACTACCAGAAGATAGGCACTGCCTTCCCACTCGAACAGGTCTGAACCAACTTCGGCCCATGGTAAGTCTGGCAGCTTTGTTGGCTTTAGAGGCTCTGCCGGTTGTTTGTTCTGATAGGAGTTGCACTCTGCACAATCTTGTACTAGTCTCTCTATATGTTGATTCATACTTGGCCAGTACAGTGCCTCCCTTGCTCTCTTCTTGCACTTGACGATCCCGAGATGAGAACCATGAATCTGTGCTAGCATACCATTTCTCATGCTAGGCGGTACCACAATTCTCATTCCCTTGTAGATGACACCATCAGTGACTGCTAGCTCATCTCTGATGCTCCAGTACTCTCTGATCGAGTGTGGTGTCTCCATCCTGGTGTCGGGCCATCCTTTCATGATTATAGCATGAAGTTCGTTGAGCTCATTTGCAGTACACTTCTGGAACTCTGCATATCTGTCTGGTGCTACTGCAATATGATCAATGATATTGATCAAGAGGGCTGGTGCATCTGGCTCAGTCTCAGGAAGATTTGCCCTACTCAGAGTGTCTCCCAATACCAGGTCTTTTCCAGGTACATAGTGGACATCTAGGTCATAGGCATACAGTCTCAGCAACATCGACTGCAGCCTCATCGGAGCTGACAGGAGAGGCTTGTTGAAGATCGACTGTAGAGGCTTATGATCGGACTGCACTGTGATGCTTCTCCCGAATATGTATGGGTGAAATTTCTTACAGCTGTGCAGTATCGCGAGCATTTCCTTCTCAATCTGCGCATACCGCATCTCTGTTGGTGTCATTGCTCTGGACGTGTATGCTATCGGCTGTCCCTCTTGCAGAAGGACACCTCCTACTGCATAGCTGCTGGCATCGCATTGGATAGTTAGGTCCTTCTTACCATCATAGAAGGTCAAGACTGGTGTTGAGGTACAGTGCCTCTTCAGTTCATTGAAGCTCTGCTCTTCTCTTGGCCCCCAGTGAAAGGCGACGTCTTTCTTTGTCAGCTGTCTCAGAGGCTCGTCCACTTCACTCAATTTGTCAATGAACTTTGACAAGTACTGAAGAAATCCCAGGAACCTCCTGACTTCTTCCTTGCTTTCTGGTCTCGGCATCTCAGCAACAGCTTTGACCTTGTCTGGGTCAGGAGCGAGACCACTTTCAGTTATTAGGTGTCCCACATACTTTACTCGAGACTGGCGAATGTGACATTTGGTGAAGTTGAGCTTCAGGTTGCATTCAGTTGCTTTTGCTACAACCTTCTCTAGGATCTCATCATGTGACTTCAGATCCTTCCCAGCAATGAGGATATCGTCCATAACTGCTCTGGCTCCTTCTATGTCACTTAGCATTTCATCCATTATGCGTTGGAACAGCTCTGGAGCACTCTTGATGCCAAAGGGTAGGCGGAGCCATCGGTATCTGCCAACTGGAGTGTTGAATGTTGTGAGCAGACTTGACTCATAGTCGATTTTGATCTGTAGAAATCCTGACTTTGCGTCGAGGACGGAGAATACCTTTGCTCCTTCCGGCATGTCAGCTACAACCTCTTCTACAGTGGGAATTCTGTAGTGCTCCCTTCTGATGGCACGATTGAGGTCTTTAGGATCTAGACAGATCCTCACCTTCTCTCCTTTGACCACCGTGACCATTGAGTTCACCCAGTCTGTGGGTTCTGTAACCTTTGTGAGGTGTCCATCTGTCTCCATTTCCTTCAACTTGGCCACTATTTTCTCTGCCAGTGCCTTGGGCTGTCTCCTTGGGGCATGAATGACTGGCTTCACAGTGGGATCAATCTTTAATGTATATGTTCCCGGGAGACATCCTGTCAAACTCAGTAACTCTGGGTATTCTTCGATGCTGTGAAGTCGTCTAATCAGCTTGAGCATTTTGCTTGCTTCACCTGAGAGAAGAACTGGCTTGGATGCTGCATCTACTACATAATATTTTACCTCAATGCATGCATCTTTGTAGCGTGTTGGGAGAACTGCTGATCCTATCACTCTCAATTCATGTTCAGTGTATGAGGCAAACTTGGTGCGGGTCTCTTCAAGCTTCTCCCTGCACTGCAATGTGTTGAAGACTTGGATTGGCATTATGGATTGTGCAGCTCCAGTGTCGATTTGACCTTCAACTTCTTTACCTTGGATGTTGACAGTTTCATACCATTCATCCTTGGCCTTGCCGCCACCTACTTGGTGTATTGCTCCAATCTCATATGCGAAATCGTCTGATCCAGACTCGTCACTCTCCTGAGCGTTTTCACGCTGCTCCACTCTGTAAGTGCTTTGTTTTCTTTGGCAAACTGCAGCAAAGTGGTTTTTTCTTTTGCAGACATTGCAGGTCTGGCCCATGGCCGGACATTTCTCATGGTCCGTGCTGTAGCCACACCTGGTGCATTTTTCCTTCTTGTGTGCATAGTTATCCTGGCGATAGCCTTTGTTGGGACCAGCTTTCCTTCTCTGCAGCTGCCCTCTGGCCTGCCTTGAGATTGCGTTAACTTCCCCCAGCTGTATCATCTTTATGGAGTCTTGAGATAGCTCATGGTTCTGCCCAACATGAATTGCCTTTTGAAGTGTTAGGGAATCTCCTTCATCAAGGCATTTCTCTCTAACACTCGGGTGTAGCGAACGTAGGACTATTGCATCCCGCAACATTCTATCTTCCTCTTGATAATCACAGTCCTTTATGAGGATCTTCAGGTCAGTGACAAAATTGTCAAATTTCTCACCTTCTTCCTGTTTTCTTCTATTGAAGTTAACCGTGGCCCGGATTTGGTTTCGTTTCGGCTTCACATACTCTTCATATTTGCCGTAAACCCCTTTCAAAGTTTCATCTTCTGCTGGAATCCGTTGCCCGTTTGCACCTTCTCCACTGGGCTGCCAATCAAATATCTGATAAATTTCTCTGCCTTTGTCCCCGATGTAAGTCATGAGATAGTTGACCTTTTCTACCTCTGATTTTCCTGCAAGAGGACCTTTGAATGTAAACTCGCAGTGCTGTTTGAATCTGCGCCACTCTTTCAGCAAATCAAGTGCTGACCAGTTCATGGAGGGCTTGTCATTCGAAGCCATCTTGTAGCTCTCCTCTCCTCATGCAACTGTGTCAAACTCGGGCTCACACACACTACTCTCACTTTCAATCAATGTGTATACAGCGACAGTCAACTCTGTGTGTACTTACACCTGCGTGTGTATGTGTGTGTGTAGCTTGTTGCCTGCAGTGCAGTGGGCTAGCTCCTCAGCATGAGTTACAAACAATGCAGATTGCAGTAAAAGTTTCACTATTTATCACTGTTCACCGTTGATTTCTTGTCCCTTTCCTGACTGTGTGGAATCACAAATGTATCAGTATTCTCCTGTAGAACATCTTTTCCATCATAACGTCGGCTTATGGGTTGAAATCCGTACTACCATGTAGCATATTCGGTCAGACACAAGTGATACTTTTAGGTCATGTGTATAGCATGCTTTATTGTTTGTATGGAATGCCAAGTGTTACAATCCTTGGCTATGAGATGCCAATACATAACACTATGTACGACCTGTACCTCCATTCCTTTAATGCCCCACTGTCCTACTTGTAGCTACTTGCTCCCTCTATATAGAAAACTGCCCCAATCGGTGCATGTTGGTCCCCCATGATCCTCTATTTCTTATGTTATTTGAGAGCTGAGTTGATGAGAAAGCCACCTTTCAGTGACCTCGCTGTGTGGTCTAATCCCTCCTAGCCACACTTGTGTTGATAATCTTTAAAATGTGTTCCAATGTAAGTATTCAGTTTCCAGGATCGCCAGTTAGTATGATTCTGAAAATTTAACCATAACAAATATAGCGTCTTTCTTTCTCTCGCTCTCTCTCTCTCTATGTCTTGATTATTCAAATTTATATTATTTTAAACATATTTTTACCATACTTTTTCTATAAAAGAGTGTGTGTGTGTGTGGGGGGGGGGGGGGTGTCAAGCCCCGTCGTTTCGCGGGCCTTGTACAATAACACCAAATATCATGATTCGTGATTATGTGATTATGAAAACGGTTGAATTGGGGAAGTGATGAATGGGACTTGAATTGGAATAGACAGATTATCCGCATGAACACGAACAAGGCATGTGAAAGGTCAGGAATGATGGCGTTCATTGAAAATGCTACTTATAGTGTTCTGTATCCCTTCTTCTTTTGTATCTTCTTCCCATTCTCTCTCCTTTTCTCTCTCTCACTCTCTCTCTCTCTCCTGCTCTCTCTCCTCTCTTTCTCTCTCTCGCTCTCCTTTCCTCACTCTTTCTCTCTCCTCTCACTCTATTTCTCCATGTGTCTATCTCTCTGTATATCTTTCTCTCTGTCTCTCTCTGTCTCTCTCTCTTTTTCTTTCTTTCTCTTTGCATTCAAATATTATATACTCTACAAATGGACATGTTTACTCACATATTCAAAATGAATGCTTTTTTTTTTTTTTTACACAAGGTTGTTTTTGACAACCTGAAATCTTGCACGAGACTTGCCAAACAACAAAGTAATGTTTGCAGAATTGATTCCGAGTATTGTAGTTGACTTTTTAATAACAAGTTTAATAACGGATGACTTGTCACTGGGTCTCTAGGAATTACGAAAGAATCATGCATTCATTTAGATTAGTAAACTAAACCGGCGGCTCCCATTCTCCCAATAAAAGAGAGAGAGAGAGAGGGAGAGAGAGAGAGAGACAAAGAGAGACAGAGAGAGAGGGAGATAGGGAGAGAGGCAGAGAGAGACAGAGAGAGAAAGAGAGAGAGAGAAAGAGAGAAAGAGAGAGAGAGAGAGAGAGAGAGAGAGGAAAGAGGGCGGCTCTTTTATAATTCATGTATAATGAAATTAAGTATTAATGTCAAAGTACGGGCGTATAATTATATCAGAAGGCAAAGACGGACCTGGATTTGTGGCTTTTAAACAGGCTTCTACATTTGTCCCTCCCCTCCCCCCCCCCCTCGAGTCTTCCACCCTCCCACACCCCTCTTTCTCCCCCCCCCCCTCTCTCTCTCTCTCTCTCCCTCTCTTTCTCCCTTACTCATACATACACACCCACAACATATAACGCACACGCACACTAAAGTATTCCCCATGATCTGATATGAGAATAATCAGCCAAGCTCATCCACTCTACCTTTCCCTGCTACCCAAATATTTTACTTTATCTACATGTATCATGATAATTGAGTAGCCTGCACATAGACAATTCGATGGCCAACATAACCATGAAGCATCTGTATGTGGATTTATCATAATATCATTATTACGATATGTTTTTATACTAAATCTGCTTTAAAAAGTCCATTAAAGGAAGGCTTCGCAATAAACACAGAACACCCTATTGAATATTAGTAAAACGCTTAAAGACGCTATTTCGTACTAAGAGCTAGCGTATTTATATATCCAGATTGTTATTATTATCATTGTTATTATTAAATCTCTATGACTGATGTCACAGTATAATGGATGGAAACTGTTTAGTCTTAAGACAGGCTGTTCATCTATAATTTTAATCAAAACCTTATTTCCAAAACACGTGCATATGAAACCTACTACATACAAATGTGATATACACAAAAAAAAGTCTTTAGGTATAATAGGGTTAATTTCGATGGCAACATAGGAGATCAAACAGATTTTGTTAACCTCTTATTTATTCATGACTTCACAGGATAATGAATACTGATAGCAACTATAACAACATTTACTGCCCAAGACTTAACCAAAACAAATCGACAAAAAAAAAGACATCGATCTCTTTTAAAACATAACAGTATATAATACACGAAGCAAAGAGATATTCCAGTGTAGTTTAAGGCAAAGTTTTGCATGTTATCAATGATGTACAATTTACCCTCAAAAGTGTTGGGAGCCCCCAAAACTTGATTGTAAAATTTAACTTAAATGGTAACATAATGTGAAAAAAGGATGTCATTTGAGACACATTTCTGCAAGGATTTTCAAAACAATGTGTTTGAAGTCGAATTTTGTTGAATGAATGCAACATTAATTATGTATTCTTTTATCAATATTTGTCTTCGAACACATTTTTTGGGGAAAATCTTTGCTAAAGTGTGCCTTAAATGACATCCTCTTTCAGTTATGTTACAATTTAAGTGAAATTTTGCATTAACTCTTTTCAATATTTTGTATCTTAGACACGGTTATAAGTTGTACCCTTTCAATGGATTGCATCACTTTTTTCGTTTTTAACAATGTTACGGCATAAAATTCATTTTCTTGTCTTGTAGAACAATATTTAATTTTATATGTATTCACATTTTAAATGCCAATAATATGCATGCACATATATTTTTCACTGTTATAACTACAATATTTTGTAAATGCAGTGTAAACTTCGATGAAATTCATGTTTTGTACGATTTCATGCGAAATATAACAATGTAACCAGCTGTCGACTGCGATGCATTTTACTTTAATAACAAAGATAATTATTGAATTGAACTGAATTGAAATGTTTCGCTGCAGAAAATTGCAGGTACTTGGGAACAGAAATCATCTGAATATGTATTAGCATATTTTGTACTGGCATTTAGAAATATACTTAAAGCTAAAGTTGAGTTCCGGTCATGCGATTGCATTGTGAACTAAGAAATGGTATGAAATGGATCAGAAAAGGTTTATCATATAGCATATAAGTATCAGTGTGTACTGCAAGGTTTTGTGGTCATCAAAATGATAACAAATTTGCCCTAGTCTTGGTAAAGTAACAAGCACTGTACACAGAAAGATGTATATGGGCCTACACAAACATGTGACTTACCATTTGGCATATTTTGAACATGAAGGCATTTGAAGAGCCATGCTTTTCAGAGAACTTCTTTTTTGTGACGTTCTTCCACAATTGCATAATAACTATCAAAGCGCTCACAATTTATTTTTCACCTCTCCCCAGAACGCAATCACATGGCCCGACTGTATTGCACGTTGCCACACCCAATGACAGAATGTACAAGAATGCTAAAGAAGATAAACTCCGCTTATAGTTTCGATGATTATTTTGAACAAACAATGTCAAATTGAATCAGATCAACACAATTTTGTGCTCATCCTGCTGGGCAAATTGTGTCTTCTGCAATCTCAAGGTTTGTCAAGCGTTACATACATGAGCGTTATGCACATTCCCATTACACTTCCTATTTATACAAAAAAATGCATATATACATGAAAGCGATGCAGTGTTATTTGTAATGCTTCTGTTTAAGAGTGCGTTACTACGAGTGAACGAGCCCACTGCGTCGGCTCCTTGATATCAGCAATCTGCCGTGTAATGATGCATTTGAAGACGTGTCTGAACACCGGGTGTTTCCAGGCATAGACAATCGGATTGAGGCAGCTGTTGAATGCGATGATGGCGACGGTGATGGAGCTTGCATCGTGATCGTCGGGTACGAAGAGGATGATGATCGACGGTGTCACGCACAGGAAGAAGAGCACGATGATGATCAGCATATTCGTCGTGATCTTCGATTCGAGTTCCCGCTGGCGCTGCGCAAATTCTGCACTGACCAACTTTGGTCTCTCGCCTAGTTCTGTGGCCTTCGGAGATTCAACCGTCGACGCGTTCTGTGGACTGCTTTTAGCATGCTCCTCCGACCCTATGCTACGCAGATGGCGCTTGACGTGTTGATATATCTTGACGTAGCAGATCACAATAATGACCAAGGAAACCAGTAGCCATGATCCAGCTGTGTACGAGTATGAGTTGCCTTCAGCATGAGAGCATATTCCTTCGTCCAATCCGAACTTTGCAAGTCCTGTTGCGGCTAATACGACATTGAAAGTCGGTACAACAGCGCAAGCGACGATCATGGCCGTTATATTCCTTTTCGTGTACAGTCGAGTATAGTCTCTTTTTGCTTTGGTAATCATGTAGAATCGGTTGAAGGCTATGAGGACTAAGATGGTTACACTCACTCCCATGGAGGCAAACATGGCGACACCAGTGACGATGCAAACCCTGCCAAAAGTCACCGATCGTCCTACCCCGATGAGAGCAAGCACTTGAACGGGTAAGAGAAGGCAGTTGAGGAGGTCGATGAAGGCGAGAGCGACCACGAATATGTTTGTTTTCGTCTGCAGTCGGCGTGACAGAGAGACTGCCGCGATGACCAAAATGTTTCCTAGAACTCCCAGGAACGATGTCGTGGCAAAGAGCCATGCTGCGATAATCCTCTGGACACTCATATTAGGGGCATCCTCTGTACAGTTACCTTCAGAAGACATCATGCTTCGTAGATTATGAACGTAAATGTACCTTTAGATTATAACTTACAAGGCTGCATATGTCACAACCAACTGTGGCACAAAGACGCGACTTCTGCCTCCAAACCCTAGACATTTGAGCAGCTTTCACCTTAGCCTTTTGACAAGGCCTCATGACTCTGGCTATTTTCCACCCCAAACAGCGGCTGAGATGAGTCTAGATACACGGGGTGAACGCGCGACCGAGTGACGCTAGTGACTGCTCTGTATGAATTATTCATTACTTTGGATTCATTGACCACTCAGAACGGCTATCTTTCAGTTGGCTTCGTTCGTGACTCGTTCATTATCAAAACATGTAAGAAAGGGTAAAAGACGTAAATAAGTCTTGCTTATGAGATGAACATATAAATGA
This sequence comes from Strongylocentrotus droebachiensis, assembly GCA_035222895.1. NCBI lineage: Eukaryota > Metazoa > Echinodermata > Echinoidea > Camarodonta > Strongylocentrotidae > Strongylocentrotus > Strongylocentrotus droebachiensis. Next base: position 14,432 of record JAVYIG010018075.1, read on the forward strand.
TAGATACAAAATATCACATTTAAATCTATTTCACATGCAAAATTACAATAAAATAGGAAGCATTTGATGATTTATGCTAACAATCATAATTGAGATGATTGGACTTTCCCTGTATATAAAATGAACCAGTCCAATTCGTTTTCGTTCGATATAGAGGTCAGAGTTCTTAGCCCGTACGTCATTCTTAGTTCATGGTAGACCATATGTTCGTATTACGTAGAGTTTACTGTGCATGTGTGTGTGTGTGTGTGTGTGTGTGATTGATACTATATGCTGACGTCCGATGCGAGGATACGTTCGCTGATTGGACGCTACTATTTCGGTAGAGAATTCCAGTCGGAAACAAAGGTTAACATAAGAAATCCAACCTGGATTAATAAAGGCTACTTGACTGCTCTACTCGCTCTGTCGTTCACTCGGGTTTTCGCGATTAGTCTCTTTTTAGTCGCTCGGCGTCTATCAGACATGTGGCCTTGTTTAAAGGCTACTTTATTTCACCTATGAAGTCCTCCGCAAAAAATAGCAACCCTTAATGTCACAGGAGCCAATTACAAAATAAATACACCAAGCTCGAGAGTCAAGATGGACTAGTGGTTCTATTTAGAATGTTTCTAAAGAATCACCGCTCGTTTAAAGTGCAGGAGGATTAAATATCATGCATATGTGTGTTTGTAACGAGGTATAGATATCGTTAATGGCTGTTTGATGTTTGATGCCAAACAAAGACTCAATTAGTAATTTTCTTTTATTGTTTGTTGAAATACAGTTAGTGCGATGGGAGACATTGTAGGTCTAAGTGTTTTTCTCAATACAGACGTAGTGCTGAAGGCTCGAAATACACGAACGGGGTGATGAAGAATATTGGAAAATAATGTAATGTACACTTCTAAACGTGATCTTGAAAAAATATTCAAAGAGAAGAAAAAAGGCCTATAAATTAATAGCATAGTAAATTAATCAGAATAATTTGAATAGTGAAGGAAATATAATATAGAGGAACTGACATGATTGACACCTTTTCAATACTACATTTAACACATTTTTGATGACGACAAAGGGAATAACAACCAGGAAAATTGCTTTGTTAGCACAGGAGCGAAATGTTTGTTAGGGAGCATTCATTGATTCATTCATTTGACTAGCAAAGAAAAAAAACTTATCAAATATGGGGATCATGTTTTCCAAATCATAAAATAAAAATCATATAGGGCGTGGGCGGGGGTGTACACCTGTCCCGTAACGCTTGCATCATGTTTGCAAGACGGCTCCATTAACACATTTAAAACATTTATAGAAAACAATCTGCATTAAACATAATTACATTGTGTTAGGCTTTCATATTAGAGTGAAAATGAAACAGTTTGAATTTTTTTGTAAAATATATTTTTTAATTCTTTTACAACGTAGGACATGTTACAATATAAATATTGTTAATAGTTTCTTAGAATTTTAAAAATGTTTCTTGTTTCCCCGGTCTTCTTGGCGCCTTAAAGGGACTTTGTAACATTGTTCAGATGAGAGATAGTAGTGCTATGGTAGTGCTATGGTAGTGACTTCAATGCTAGATGTACAATTAAAGATAATCTGAAAATTTGAGTGAAAACGGACCATTATTCATGGTACAAATTGGGGAAAACTGATCTGATCGATTCATTAATTCTCCCAACTATATTATTACAATTACATTTTAGGTGAATGGAAATCTCACAAAGCAATAAAATGGCTCTACATTCCATTCCAGACATTTACGTGTTGATAGATTTTTGTATAGCCTGTTTTATGTCTTTTTTTCATGGAAAAACGGTTGGGAAAATTCAAAAATGGTTGGGAGAATTTACTGTTAATCACTGTTAGAGGGTGTCATGCATCGACACCTTCAAAGAAAACCAGAGATATCTTCATGGTTTGAGAATTTTTCAGGATTTTGTGCATGTCAGAGGGTTAGTACAGTAGAAGGAATATAGTCAGTAACATTTGATACAAAAATTAAGCAATTTTTTTTTCATCAACCTTCAACAATGTTACCAAGTCACTTTAAGAAGACGCATACATACGAAATAGCATCTTATCGCCGACAGAATTCAATTGATAAAATGGTATACTCAATGTTTGCCTTCTTGATTCACCTTCACTACAATTTCCAATGTTTCCCTGCTTAATAAAAAAAGCTTTACCTGTGCGAACATTTCCAGTCGCAGCTGGAATCATTCAAATGAAGTGTAACTGCAGAAATCTACGATTATAATGTCTTATGCTTCTTTAGATTACAGAAATCATTAGGCTAAGTATTGACTAATTTTCATCCTTTTTTCAAAACAATGAAAATGTATTTATTTTATTAAAACATACCACTGGCTATGTCAGGTCTAATAACAAATGCATTCAAGTTACAAATGCAGGCACATCCAATCAATAGTCGTACGTTTATACCCATATTTCACTCAGCAGCGTCAGAGTATCGGTGTCATTGATCGGTCACGTTGACTGTCCTACGGAGTGATCGAGCCCATTTTGTAGGTTCCTTGATCTGTCTTATCTTTCGACCAATGATGCATTTGAAGACGTGTCTGAACACCGGGTGCTTCCAGGCATAAATGAGAGGATTTAGGCAGCTATTGAGGGCAATGATGGCGACGATGATGGCGCTAGCTCGCTGATCACCGGGTAGAATCAACGTCAAGATGGTTGGGCAAACGCACAGGAAGAAGAGCACGATGACAAGAAGCATATTCGTTGTGATCTTAGTTTCGAGTTCCCGCTGGCGCTGCGCAAATCCTGCATTGGCTGGCTTTGGTACCTCCCGTGGTTCTCTGGCTTGCGGACATTCAGAAGGCAGTGCGACAGTTGTGACGGTTTCAGAAACTGAATTATCCTTTATTGACGCAACGTGACGCAAATGGCGCTTCACGTGTCTATAGATTTTGACGTAACACACCACAATAACGATGAGAGAGGTCAGCAACCAGACGCCAGATAGGTAAGTATAGGATTTTCCTTCTACTTGAGCGCAGATGCCTTCGTAGTGTCCGAATTTGGCGATTCCTGTTGCCGCGAAGACGACAGTAACAGTTGATATTGTGCCGCCAAAGCCCAGGAGCATGGCTGCCATGTTTCTCTTTGTGAACAGTCGAGTGTAATCTTTTCCTGCTTTCGTAATCATGTAGAATCGGTTGTAGGCGATCAGATTTAATGTAGACACACTGATTCCTAAGAATACGCACATACACACTGCAGCAATCGTACAAATCCAGTCGAAAGCGACTGACCTTCCAATTCCTATCAGAGACATAACTTGAACAGGCAAGAGGAGGCAGTTGAGGAGGTCGATGACGGCCAGAGCGACAACGAATATGTTTGTTGACGTCTGCAGTTGCTGAGACAGGGCAACGGCCACGATGACCAGAATGTTGCCTGGGATTCCTAATAAAGACGTCGTGGCAAAGATCCATGCAGCAATGATACCCTGGACGCTGAATTCGAAGGCGACTGTGGAGTTGTCACCCATTAATGCCATCCTTGAGGGATAGGGGCAGCCGATCAGCAAAAAGCTCGCAAGGTTTTAAAACAAACTTATCTATGGACTGCAAGGACCGTGAATGAAAGACAAAACCTTTTGTGGTTCACATCAAATCATATTATAATATCCAAAATGTATATAGCGTCTTTTCCACTAGACGCAAAGCACTTTCAGATACTATCTACGAGTCAGTGTTAGAGTGTTAGAATTAAATGAGTTGCTTTTAGAGTGTTAAATATATACTACAAGCATGACAAATATATTATATCAAAAGAAGGTCTCTAGGCAGAGACAGTGTGAGTTCAGCAAATGCATACGGTTTCAGAATAAAATGTTTCCAAATTGTGTGTCAACCGTTCTACACTTGGTGATAGTTCAATTGAAGAAGGAGCCTGTTCCAGAGTTCGGAAGCAGTAGAAGAGAAAGCTGCTTCGACAGTTCCGTAGATTTCACCCTTCTCAGTCCTCCGTTCAACATGAGTGTCCCGATTTCGATGACAACGTGATTCCAATAAAACCAAACAAAAATTATTTCAAAATGAAATGGTCCAGGACTGTCAATCAGTCCATCAATGGGGATGGGGGGTTGAAAGAGATTGGTCGTACCAACTCGAGTTCTCTGTAATGATCACGAATCCTTTGAAGACTGGCATAATTACGAAAGAATGGTTAAACACTCTTCATGCATTCCACGTCACGTAACTATAGATTCGTTCCGTTCACATAGCGGTCAGAGGAGTCACTGGATACAGTTAGTGCGATGAGAGACATTGTAAGTTTAAGTGTTTTTCTCAATACATACAGACGCTGAAGACTCGAAATGCACGAACGGGGTGATGAAGAATATTGGAAAATAATGTAATGTACACTTCTAAACGTTATCTTTAAAAGATATACAAAGAGAAGAAGAAAAAGGCCTATAAATTAACAGCATAATAAATTAAACAGAATCATTTGAATAGTGAAGGAAATGTAGAGGAACTGAAATTATTGACACTTTTGAAATTAATAAAGAGAGGCGTTATTAATTTTAGCGTTGTCATTTACCGATTGTACATTTAGAGCATATTAACAAATATTTATGACCAGTCGGGTAGTGAAATATTAAAGAGCAGAAAACATTTGGAATCTGCGATGAAATTTTAGCCTCGGTGCAGAGTACTTTCTACATTCATCATCTTCGATATCATAAATTACTCCAGGAAACATATTTGTATGCTAATTGCCTATCGCCGATGAAACGAGAATGATGAAGGTAAAGGCAAAGGTAATAACATATCCCACCACGAAACATATGATGATATAAAGATATATAGATCTGTTGATTTCCCGGTTGCTATAGCATTTTAACCATCATTTTCTTTTAAATGATTTCCTTGTCGTATTAACCTATCTCCATAAATCACCATCCTAATGAATCTATGGACGTTTATTACCATTGTTCATTCGGATGCCATATTATTTCTGAGCCACGAAGGATTGTTTCTCATGGTTAATTCATAATGGCAAACGCGATCGTGGTGTGTGTTCGGTCAACAGTTTCTATTGTTCGTATTGTTAAGAGCTGAGCGTTGGACCTTAGGTATATTTTCAATTATCCTTTATCGACCCTACGTGCTTCTCGAAACATATTCGACATGTCCGGCAAAAGGTCGATTTCAATGACAGTAGCAATTTATTGATTAAGCACTTAAGGACTGACCAGCAAATTTGATTTAGAATAATGATTGTGTTCTCTGCGTGTCCACTTCAGTAAAATATTCAATCAATGGTATTGTGATTTATTGTGCATCGGTTTATTGATCAACTAATCACGATTATTTATCTTTTCTGTTTTCATTTCATCCAGTGACTTCTTCTGACCGCCCTGTGAACAGAAAGAATCTATATTTACGTGATGTGGAATGTCCGAATAGTGTTGTACCATTCTTTTCGTAAATATGAGAGTCTTCAAAGGATCCGTGACCCTTCAGAGAACTCGAGTTGGTACGACCGATCTCTTTCAACCCACCATCCCAATCGATGGACTGATTGACAGTCCTGGACATTTTACTTAAACGGTCAAAATATTCCTTTGAAACAATTTTTGTTTGTTTTTATTGGAATCACGTTGTGGTCGAAATCGGGACACTGATGTTGAACAGAGGACCGAGAAGGGTGAAATATACGGAACTGTCAAAATAGCTTTCTCTACTACCGCTCCCAAACTCTGGAACAGCCTATTTTCTCAAGTGAAATCATCACCAACGGTAGAACAATTTGATCACAGTTTGAAGACATTCTATTTTGAAACCGTATGCATTGACTGAACTCACACTGTCTCTGCGTAGAGACCTTCTTTTGATATATTATATTTGTTTATGTTTATTGTACATTTAACACTCGAACACTAACTCATTGAACACTGACTCGCGGATGGTATCTCAAAGTGCTTTGCATCTAGTGGAAAAGACGCTATATACATTCACAGTCCTCGCAGTACATAGATAAGTTATTTTGAACCTTGCGGGCTTTTTGTTTATCGGCTGCTCCTATAGCCCCCAATGATGTCATTAAAGGTAATACAAAGTTTTGGTATGGGGTCATGAATAATGATTATATTGGAAGCATATGCGATCCTACAATATTCATTGATCGTTGTCGCGGTTGAAATCGAGTCTAAAGTTATGAAATTGTAAATAATAAACTCTTTATGTTGTATAGCTCCCTCTCAAGGCCACTATATTAATTAAGCTATAAAACAATGTTTCTTGACTAAAATCAACCGATTAGCTATTCCCGTTTGAAAATTATATATCACAACTACATATTCTGAAGTTTCCATGGTCGCAGCTACCATTGTACGGCCGTAGGCGCTATTTAAAATTTATCAAAATTTACCGGGAGCACCGGTAAATTTTTATATTCAATTTTTTCGAAAGCAGTAGTGTTATAGGGGCTAATTTTTCGAGTGCTTATAATACATCCACAGGGGCATCCAAATATATCAAAATTGTAAAGAATCACTATCCACCCAATTTTCAAAATTTCCCAAAACTTTGTATTACCTTTAATGGGTGACAACTCCACAGTCGCCTTCGAATTCAGCGTCCAGGGTATCATTCCTAATACCCTCGTACTTGGATTGGAGGTTATATTATTGGAGGTTATTAAATACTTTGCGATTGAATCTCTTTTATTCTGACTGATTACATTTACTGGAAAGGAAAATGTTTTCACACGATTGCCCAATCCTGAAAGCCGCTCAAATTCGGTTAAAAACAATATCGGCGTTTTGTAAATATTTATGCGCTCCCTTTCAGAGCAACGCGTATTAGGATGATTGCATTTATTAATACATTCATGCTATAAACAAACACACGCTTTTTGGAATACAATGTCTGAACGTATTAAACATATAAATGTCATAATAATAATAATAAGATATTTGTATACCGCAAATTGCAAAATTGCCTCTAAGCGGTTTAGAAGAAAATAGCTGATAAGTAAAGGAAACAGAATTTGCATTACAAATTATATCAATTTAAATTACCATTAAACTTTGCAAATGAAAATAATACATGTACATAATTACAAATCACTTACAACCAAAATACAAATAGTTCTTAAATTAATAGTATCCTACGGTAATCTACACAAAATATATTAAAAGGCAAAAGGTCAAAAGAGCTATTCAGGAACAAGACTTAAAGAGATGTGTTTTTAGCATTGTTTTAAAAGAATTTACAGAGCTAGCATTGCGAATTTGAAGGGGGAGATTGTTCCAAAGAAAAGCAGCTGCATAAACGAAAGAACGTTGACCGTACTGTTTGTATGAGATAGTGTGAGACCGAGAGAGGAGAGATTGAGAAGCAGATCGCAAAGTCCGGACAGGAGTGTATCGAGGAAGGAGTTCAGAAAGATATGAAGGAGCAAAACCATGATAAGTCTTGAAAGTAAGGAGGAGGATTTTGTAGGTAATGCGAGAAGTGATAGGAAGCCAGTGAAGTTTTTGAAGAACAGGGGTAATGTGAGAAGTACGAGGAACACAAGAAACAAGACGAGCTGCTGTGTTTTGGATACGCTGGAGCTTTGAGGTTATTTTTGCAGGAAGACCAAAGAGAAGGGAATTGCAACAATCTAGCCTAGATGTGACGAAAGCATGGATAAGACGATGGGCTGTATTCTGGTCGAGAAACCTACGAATTTTCCCTATTTTCCTTATAGCTACAAAAGCAGATTTACAAATGGCATCAACATTTTTAGACAAAGTAAGGGAAGAATCCATAACAACACCAAGATTACGGGCCATAACGGATGGCTTAATTACAGACTGCCCAAGTCATAACAAAACGCATTAGTTTAAAAACTGAATAATAACAGAAGACTGTATGAAGGGCATCCTTTTATGAACTCTACAATTTTTTTATGTGGTACTAAGGTAATGCTTATTTTAGGAAGACTAGCGCATCGACTTGGTTTCGAACCCGGAATCTCGCGGTTACGGGACCATGCTCTACCACCGAGCCATCAACATCAGCATACGCCTGTATGGCTTTCATCGAAAGGGTGCGGTGCGGCGCGGCGCGGTGTGGTGTGCTCAACGCACCCATTCGATAAAAGAGGGGGGGGGGGGCTTTTCTCGAAAGGGTGCGTTGAGAGCGGAGTACCGTTTTAACACACCCTTTCGATAAAAGCGGAGGGCTTTTCTCTAAAGGGTGCGTCGACTAGTCTTTCGCATCAGTCGTTTAAAATGAGGATCTCGGACAAAAAG
>JAVYIG010018076.1:0-22700 GCA_035222895.1 Strongylocentrotus droebachiensis
TTCAAGTTTGATAATATAAAAAATAAAACATTTAACAGGTACTGTATCCTTTTTTTGAGGCAGTCACACACATCTATGATAAGTGCTATCATAGTTCTAGGCCTATTCGTTTCTACATAACTGCTCCTGTACCTTATCTGATGACAAGATACTGTATATGTGCACCCGCCTATTCAGTCAACTCAAGCAGCAAACTTGTCTTAAAACTTAACCCAAAAGGAGAATATGAGGATATAAAAAGAAATCAGCTACTGGAAATGTTGCTTCGTTATTCTTCATTCAAATGAAAAACAGAAAATCCATCACATAGGCTATACTCATTAACAACAAAAAATCTGACAGGATAGCATTTACATAGGCATATCACTGCCATTCACTCTCACTCAGCCCATGAGTCCCGTTCGTGACGTCAGGAATAGGGGCCCGACTCTACGTGCAATTCCGTGTTTCAGACTTCGAGATTTTACGAAATTTCGAGATTTACCATTCTGAACTTGTTTTGTCGATTGGACACCATTTAGTGTTATTCTGGGAGTTATAAGCTTTCTATTGATGTAATCATCTCAATATTAGGGATTGTCTTAGAATGTCAGCTTTATAAGATTCCAGCCTCCGATTTTTCAGAAAATCTCTAAATTGACCAAAAAATGATAATGCCCAGCAATTGTTCACAGTTCTCTCGCTTGCTGGGCTACGCCCCTCGAAAAAAGTTAATACGGTCACGTGGCTCGATGACTCATTTGACGTCATTGCGGGCATGTATGATTTCATAATTAGGAATGACGAAATCGCCAAAAAATGTACTGGGATTATCAAGTGCATATTATTTTTCGAATACATGTCTTTTTTTTCAATTAAATATAATATTTTGCCCTTTTTTTTAAAGACATTTTAATGCCTAAATCACCTTCCCTTTTAACCGGAGAGGCGCCTACGGTGACGTCAAATGCGTCCTCACCGAAACTGGGCTTTTTTTCTGCGCGTTCTGAGTAGTCATTTTTAAAGCTAGATTCCAGAATTATTGATGATTTCTAAGAGAATTCATTGTCATGTTCGGAATCTCCGACACAAATTATTCTACATCACCTTTTTTCATTTGTTTAGCCCGTTTTGGTTAGAGTGGCCCTTAAAACACGTGCACTTCGAGGTACAGGTGTCATGAATACCAGTGGCCTAAAGACTTTTTGTACAACGGCGTACTATATATATATATATCCATGCGAACTGCACACATAGTCCCGCTTCATGTGCATACAGTTTTTTTTCTCCTAGAAATTTGAGGCTTATCATATTATATATATAAATATATATATATTATTTAGTAATTGGTCCTGGTAAACGTTCAATTGTATTTCTGAATGAAATGAAGTTTGTCTTGTTTAAATAAAGTGACAACTTGTTTGAATGGATCCAGTTTAAAACAGTGTTTAGTTCTTGGTTTAATGTATTCAGAATTATTTGTTGTTTTTTATTTGAAAGGTGTTAGTGTATTTCAGCGGAATTGTATCAAATTGAATGGCAAAAACATGTACCGTGAACAGGGATAGTGGAGCACCATATACCATATACCATGTACATAACACACACGAAACACACAGCACACAGACTCTCATAAACACACACCCACACACAGCGCATGTATAAAGCAGGCGCGGATCCAGGGGGGGGGGGGGGAGCGGTACAACGAATCGTCTTCTTTCTCTAATAATTTATTGAAATGTCAAAGCTTTCGCACTTTGCGAAGGAGGGAGGGGGAAACTCGCCCCTCCCTGCACCCCCCCCCCCCAATTACATCACTGCTGGTCACCATTACGTACCAATGTTTGGCTCGCATAATTTCAAATTTGGCCCCCCCCCCCAAGAAATCCTGGATCCGCGCCTGGTATAAAGTACATGGTGAGAATGCTGTGCTGAATTGACAACTTTAAATGTTATTGACAACTTTGGAGGTCAGATATGTCTTACAAACTAATCAATTTAGACGTAATGTGCACGCTTTGCAAATGGCAACATATATCATGAGTGTTTTTGTATTTTTTTAGTTACATTTTCGGCTTGTTAATTATTGGTTGGGGCGAAATCGCTGACCACGGGAATTAAAAATGTTCATTCCATGGACTATTAGGGCTGGAATTTGTGATATGTTAACCGATCTTTAAGCTTTCAAACACTCATACAAAAATTATATATCTGTCGGAAGTCATTCCTTGCAATTCTCCTCTCCTCCGGACCAATTGTAATCAATGCCGATGGAATTTAGGACTAGTAAAATTGAATCTTGGTTTCCTGTTTGCATTTTTCGAAAATGTTCCTTTTTATGTGATAGTTGATATTTCTCTTGTACAGTAATTTAAAATGTTCTTTTAAATTTTATCTGCATTTAATATGTACATGTAAGTCAGGGGCTCAAACAAGGCGAAATTGCATTATAGTAATGATTTGGGATGACTTGTGACAGACTTGATGTCCCCGGATTCTTTTTTATTTGACTTCAGAACAAAAATGTCAAATAACATCAACAACTGAAAAAGCGAGAATAAGGAAAAAGGAGGGGACGAAAAACTGGGAATTATAAATATTTTTTCCTTGCAATTCTCCTTTCTTCCGGACCAACTGTGATCAATGCCGATGGAATTTAGGACTAGTAAATTATGTCTTACCAAATATGAGAATGCCTCCATGAAACATCCCAATGGACATTCCAAGTTTACTTATTGTCACAAATAAGGTATCTAAATATGCTTATCTGACTGTAATTTAATGCCTAAAAACCCTGAGCTTCCGGGGGCTCAGCCCCTTGACCCCCTGCCGGGGCTCAGGCCCTGGCCCCCACGCCACTTTACGCTCTACCTGATCGTTAATACTCCACTTTGAAAAACGTTCCGCGGGGCCTGCATGTAACGTGTAAGAGTGGTGGTAATGCAGATTTTTCTTCTGCCCTCTCCTCTTCCAAACGTTTTTGCTCATTACGCCACTGCCCCTGGAAGGTGAGCCCCCTGGAATGTTTGCCCCAGGCGCGGATCCAGGATTTCTTAGGGGAGGGGGCCCAACTTTCTTCATTTTTGTTTGCTCCCGAAAATTGGAAAATCGCGCCGGGCCGAAAAGTCGCTCAGTGGGGGGGGGGGGGGGGGGGGGGGGGGGGGGTGGGGGGGGGGGGGGGGGGGTAGTGAGCACATTTTTTTTTTTTTTTTTGTGGTCCTCGAAAATTTTTCAATTTGCACCCCCTTGAGAGCCAGGGGGGCCCAACCCCCCCGGGGCCCCCCCCTCTGGATCCGCCACTGGTTTGCCCCCCCCATCTCAAACTGCTTCCGGCGCGCCTGCACACCTCAGTCATACAGCATTATGAGTACAGAGTGCCATCATAATCACCACTATCATCACAAATCTTTCACAAAATACGTAAATGAAAAGACACGAATTAAGCAGCAGTACTAAGTCTTTTTATCAATATTTATGTACTCATTTATCTACATATTTGTTTTATAATGATCTTTTTAAATGCAACATAACATTATATTACATCGAGCGAGAAAAATAACACATGAATGGGGGGTGGCTGCTTTTCTTTAATAAATTTAGAAATGTGAATATTTTAAAATGAAATCCATATGATAAATCCAATGATCAATATCCTATGGAAAGCACAGGTATTTACTGAGTTTTACGAGTACTTTTTAACATGACATTATTGTTGTTATTACTACTATTAATTCATACCATTATTATTGTTGTTCATCAGATATTATCATTATAATCATCGTTATTAGTATTGTAAAACATTTTGTTGATAGCGAATTAACAAACAGTAATTGCCGTCTTTTGTAAGGCATTGATCATAAACATTGGCCGTCCAAAATCGTTCAAATAATAATGCATCCCATGCAAACCTATAGAATGTCAAAGGTAACAATTAAGCTTCCCCTCTATTCCTCCTCCGGAAGACATATGGGGCCAGTCACCACGAAATGAGTCCAGTGTCGCATTAGGCTCAATCGTAGTAATAGCGATGTATAGTGTGTATGTACTGAAAATTGACCCACCTACCACATTTAAGATTTTTTTCCAAAAATCGACTTATTAATGTCTTGTAGTTTATGTCCCCAGAGCTTAGGTCACGAAAATATCTCCTTCTAACATTTTTTGGCAAATAATATAGGCTATGTTACGCATCATTAACTTTACACCTAATTATCTCAAAACTGGGTAATCCCATTGTTTATAAAGTCCAATTAGGATTTTGTTCATATTTCTGGATATAATTTATCAATTTTAATGTGTGACCCCTTAATTTAAAGCTTACTTAATGTAGATTCATATAATACTTAAAAACAGGAATAAAATTTTTGACCAACTGGACTCATTTCGTGGTGACAGGCCCCATATTATGTGTGATCGAATCTCTTTGAGTGCAACTTAGAAAAGCGCCCACTCCCGACGAAATACAAATAACTCTGCTTTTCGATAAACAATGTTTATCGTCGCGCCGTTTGACCAATAATTCAGATAAACGCTGTTTATCGAGCGATAAACAGTGTTTATCACTTGATAAACATAGTTTCTTTCGATAAACAGTGTTTATCGCTCGATAAACAGTGTTTATCTGAAGTATTGGTCAAATGGCGCGCCATAGATGTGCATGGGTTTGAATGCATGCTGGAAACTGGATTGTGTCTGGGCTACGACGGCCTATATAGTATTGTATAGATTACCGTCTCATGATTGTACATGTCTACTGCCTCGCTCGAGTGACCTCGTTCCCTGACCTTGTTTAATGACCTCGATATTTTAAAGTGACTATCGTGACATTTATTTGGTAACAAATTAATTTGTTTGCTGTATTTGCTATTTTTGCTATTTTTGCTTGTTTCACGTTGTATATCATCTTATGTCAAAGCCTTCTTGCCCACATATTATTATTGTTACGTCCTTCACCATTACAACCACTTCAATCAAATGTTAGTTTTATTTATGGGAACCTATAATCTACACATGAGGCTTCAGTTGCCTGACGTAGGACTATGTCAGTACTTGACGCGCCTTGTGAAAGTGACCCCGTACAACAAGAGAATGCAAAATGACTATTGAGGAGATATTTAAGTGAATTAGAGAGGATACACACCGGTCATTTACAGACTCAATTAGCACAGGTGATAATGCAATCGGAATGACGCCGCGTATGAAAACGCGCACGACAGAACTACGTCGGAATATCTCTGTCGCTATCTGTCGTGTGTTCCTTTTTCTCTTTGGTGTCGGCTCCGTCGGTTTCCCTTGATTTTCGCCTGCAGAGTTGACACTTGGGTTTACATTTGCAGTCAAGACCAGAAAACGTCGGACAAAATGGAAGCCTCGATGTCCACGCCCAGGTTCTGATGTAAGACATTCCGTAGGGTAATTCATAACATTGATTGACGAGGCGAGATACTTCAGTCTTGAGCTCGTTATCGTCTCCGATGGCGTCATCGTTGTCGTCGTCGTTTTTGGAAGAGCTGTTTATGCTTAGCATCTTTTCTATACCGCGTTCAGCTGGTGTACCTGTTAAGAGAGTTTGGAGAGTATAGTACCGGGATTTAAAACGTCGAACTAAATTTATTTAATCAGAAATCATTTATGCACCAACAGTACATTTATCTGATATACATGTGAAAGTATTCTTCTCAAGAGGCAAACTAAAGGTATTCATGAAGCACCTCCATCCCTTTGGCAGTGATTATTCTAAAATGCACCTGTGGGACGTACCCATCGTGTGAAAGATCTGTAGATATTTAGGGGTCATGCGTTCCAGAGCTATTTACGAACTCGCTTATTACCCCAGGACAATGCAGCTTGGAAAAGTAATCCCCAGCTAGGCTACCTCGTATGACCCTTCACTCTTCCCCGGAAAACTTTTTGATCACGTATAGTTATTTTCATCAAGGGTAGTGGAGTCATGTTTTAAGGGGCAGTTGTCCTAAGGGTGGTAGCCCAGAGGGGTAGTTTTTCGAGTTGATATTCCAGGGGTAAGTTGTCTCGACAGAGCCGTCATGATCCGCGTGAGGTAGCTCATGCAGTGACCCAGAATGCCCTAGAAAGCAACTTGGGTCAAATTTCCTCATCTATTAATAGTTAATGCTAAATATATTACTCATTGCGGATATAGTATCGAAAATAATATCGCTAGTGAAATTCGTTTGTCTCGCAATGTGGTCAATAAGGAATCTAAAAGTTCACGACGTTTCGTGTCCATCTGCAACACTTCATCTGGTGATAATAACTACTGTAAGCAAGGGTCTTTTATACTCTACGGGAGGACCGGCGGAGCGGTCTATAATTCGATCGATAATTGGAACAATAACGCACAATGCCTATTGGTCGACGCACACGTACGGTGATCGACCAATCACCAGGCCGCTGGATTCGGCCGCTGGTTCGGCTAATGCACCAGGCCTATTGGCCGACGCATACGGTACTCAACCAATCAACGGGCCGCTGGCTCGGACCGTCTGCTGAATGGAATCGACCGGTGTTGGCTGGCAGGACGGCGAGTGTCATGGCGGCGTATCGTCCGCATCCAAAATTCGGGGATATCGATCCCGTTGTCTCTGTTGAAATTATTAGGATTGAGACGGATATTGATAGCTTCTTTCACCCTCCGTGTATACCAATGCCGTTCCTGGGAAAGGCACTGAACCCCGTCCCAGTCTGGTTGATGCTGGTTATCCCAAGCATGTTCGGCTACGGCTGAGTTGTCAGTTCGACGGAGTCTGACGTCCCTCTTATGCTCAGTTATTCTTTCTTTTATCGGACGGGCAGTTTCACCGATGTAAGATCTATCACATCCTTTACAAGGGATGTTGTACACAATGCCGTCCCGTCTATGTGGAGGAATTGGATCCTTGGGGCATGTAAGTTGTTGACGTAGGGTGGTATCTGATCTGAAAACCGTTCGAATGCCATGGCTCTCTAGGCGGCGCTTGAGTTGTTGGGAGACCCCATCAATGTGAAACTGCCCGTCCGATAAAAGAAAGAATCACTGAGCATAAGAGGGACGTCAGACTCCGTCGAACTGACAACTCAGCCGTAGCCGAACATGCTTGGGATAACCAGCATCAACCAGACTGGGACGGGGTTCAGTGCCTTTCCCAGGAACGGCATTGGTATACACGGAGGGTGAAAGAAGCTATCAATATCCGTCTCAATCCTAATAATTTCAACAGAGACAACGGGATCGATATCCCCGAATTTTGGATGCGGACGATACGCCGCCATGACACTCGCCGTCCTGCCAGCCAACACCGGTCGATTCCATTCAGCAGACGGTCCGAGCCAGCGGCCCGTTGATTGGTTGAGTACCGTATGCGTCGGCCAATAGGCCTGGTGCATTAGCCGAACCAGCGGCCGAATCCAGCGGCCTGGTGATTGGTCGATCACCGTGTGCGTCAACCAATAGGCATTGTGCGTTATTGTTCCAATTATCGATCGAATTATGGACCGCGCCGCCGGTCCTCCCGTAGAGTATAAAAGACCCTTGCTTACAGTAGTTATTATCACCAGATGAAGTGTTGCAGATGCACACGAAACGTCGTGAACTTTTAGATTCCTTATTGACCACATTGCGAGACAAACGAATATCACTAGCGATATTATTTTCGATATTAATAGTTACTTTAAACTTCTCACACAACAGGCTTGATTTCATTGTTACTTGGTTGAATACATAATGTGACATTAATCAGATAACAATAACATCGTCGTTAAATACTCCAGACCCATGTTCCGCTCTCATGCACTTCTCTTCATTAGAAGTACTGTGTATGTAAATACATGTAATGTGTCCCGGGTAGTAAAGTAAATGACTGGGTGAATTCAGTATTAAATTTAGTATCCCTTTTGCATGTAAACGATATATAAATTAATGACTGCAATGGTATACAGATGAATATGGTTTAAGTATATACCATTGGAAATATTGGAACGAAATAGTAATAGTTTTTAGATGGGCATCATGCACGACTGATATGATAATGTGACCACCATCACCATCACCATTATCATCATCAGTATGATCAAAAAAATTAATGGCAATGACATTACTCAAATACGCATGTAAAACCTTACATTGGAAACACAATCAATGTTTTATAAATGTTCTGATCAACTTCTATTGTATGGATGACTTGTTCCTTCTCTTACCATGCTAAGCGCTGTAAAATCTGTATCACGTAACTTTGCCATATATATATTGTGTGTGTGGGGTATTTGCGTGTGTGTATGGTTTCTTAAACTCATTCAGTAAATAGTGTAGCGGTCGTTACTAACCATCTAACACGACCTCATAAGTTAGCGTTTTTAGCTTAAATATTTTGTTGAACACTGTCATTCAGCGGGTAGATATGCTTTAGGCATCGTGGCAATAATACAGTTTATTTTCGATCAGACATGAATGATTTATGATTTATGTGATTGCTAGAACTTTCTCACATATACCAAGCCTCTATCTTCGGATATTTGCCATTGGGTACTTGACAATATTCAGATAATAATAACGTTGGTGATTATTATTATAATCAACATCAACATCTATTTCATCGTATTCATTGGAGAATGGCAACAAAATTACTAAAATTACGCTTATACACAATTGTATTAAAGCTTATATTGGAAACCACAACCAATTTCTTTCTATTTGTTTTTTATCAGTTTTTCCTCTGTTATTATCATTTTAAACACTGCATAACGAACCTCGCTTCAACTGTGCCAAATCTAGCACAATTATTACATTCTCTTTGTTTATGATGATTACAATCTTCACTTCATTCGCTTCCCTCGCTTCCCTTGTTTAAGGTAACGTTCTCATTAAGTGATACAAAAAGGATAGTGTTTTTTTGGGGATGTGGTCTTTTTAAAATGAAAGTCTGCTATCAATTTCTTTGATATTAATCATCATCTCGAGGGGTCAGTGACACAAAGACGTAACTCCACATTGGTCATTTTGAGACAAAGTGGTTAATGTGTCACTGAGCACTTAGGTCTTAAGGAGTTAAGTCTATGTTTTACTAGCCATTGACTTCAATAGGGTGTTGGGTGGAGTTAAGTCTTTGTGTTTCCTGGAAGGCCCACATTTTTCTGAACATTTTGATATAAAATACTCGTTTTGACAAAATGTGAGTACACGTCTTTGTGTCACTGAACCTTAGTCCATTATCACAATACTCGTTCAAGTAATACATTTCATTTTCCTAAAGTTAATACACAGTCTTTAGTTAATTCATTAAGACACAGTGGTCCACGCTTGTGGAATCATCTCTCAGAGGAAATAAAGAGTTCAACATATATAACTTCATTTAAACCAAAGTTGAAAAGGTTATATATTGATGTTTATTTTTGTTTTCTTCTTTAAATTTACAATTACCATTACCCCTCCCCCCCACACTTCCTGTATGATTGTTGATGTTTTTTGGTGAAGTGTGTTACTGATTAATCTGCATAATTTGTATTTTTTTTTATTGCAATTGTTTATACCATGTAAATTTTCCCTTTACTGGGAACTACTCCATACAAGTTTTTATAAACTTTTTTGTAGTTACCGTTTTTTCTCCTACTATGTATATTTGCCATTTTTGTAAAATTATAATATTGTTTGTGTGCTTGAGAAAAGTTAATAAACTGAACTGATATTTCCTCTATCTTGCATTTAGGTTTAGTAACCGTTGAGTACGACACAGACACAAACTGCGAGTGTGGAACATCCGTGCAATCTATGCCACACCTATTAAGATGTCCGCTCCTAATCGACCAATGCTGCCTGAAAGACCTAGTGGCAGCAAATGAAAAGGCTCTTCAATGTACCAAAGCTTGGCAGAGCATTTGAGGACACGAAAGAAGAAAGTGTATATATCCTTTTCTTGAACATGATTTTATTTATTTTTGTTGCTTGATAAATCTTTATAGATATTTATCACAACTATGAAAACTTTAGATTGTTACCATTTCGTTTTTTTTTTCTTCATTAAAAAAAAAAAAAAAAAAAAAAATCAGTTATGAGTTCTGAGTTTTCGATCGATCGGGTGGGTGGTACATGTACAACATAACTTATTATAGGTTCTGTATAAGCTTGGCTTGTTAGAACTCTTGTGAGTAATGTGCCGCGGGATTCCATATCCTTAAACTGCTGGCGAACAGAGCAACAAGACCAAGCTCTGTAATTATTAGGATCTCTGTCCAGAAGTGCCGCGTTTGTGCCATCGAACTGGATCGACCAAATCAATTGATTCATAATATATATATATAATATTTTTTCCCGTAACATGAGAGTATTTTTAATAGTTTCATACTATTAATTAAATGCAATGTTAACTGTTATTGTGTAATTGTTTTAAATGGGGGCACGCTAAAAGTGTCCTATCTCGCACCCCGGGGCAACGTGTCTGACACGGCCGGTTGTAGCAACTACTCCGAAGATCAAGATACATTAATCTTGATCTAAGGAGACACGAACGAACGAACCGTTGAGTTTTCTTACGCTATTCGGGATAAACACCTTATACTCCTAACGCGCGTGAAATAGCGCAGTGGACAAGTGAGCAGAACGACCTTAGATATCATGAGACAACTTAAAGAAGTTAGTAGGCTGTTTAAAATATTTAGAGGTTACCCTGTGGATTGAAACAAGGTTCCTAGAAAGCATCGGTACATTGCATCATTTTAAACAGTGAAGCACTGAGGCACAAGGCAAAAATTGACTTTTAAAAGGATTTAAAACATTAGTTCCTTAAACCCAAACTTGGAACAAGGCCATTTTGACAACACTTTTTAAAGACCCTGGTGCTCATTTACACGTGGCAAAAATATTATGAACAGGATATCATTGGACAGAACATAAGTTACTCTTTATCATGAAACAAATTTCAACGTATGAATTCTTAATTAAGAGCTACCAACGTTGGGTACACTTTTTTATACGCACTATATATATATGTATACAAACATATTTCGTCCATGTACGTGAAAATTAAATGACGATGATATTAGACACTTAGTATGACTTTGGTTTGTATAGTTTGTATGCATACCTGGTATTGTGTTGTCGAGGATGAAGCCTGTTAATCCACCAATGAACATGCTAGTACCAAGAAGGACTGCCAAAATTTGATCAACCGTCGCTGAACCTACGGACAGAACAGCGGCAATAAATATGTTAGAAAGAGGTTAAAAACGCACTGCGCTATGATCTCTTTTGTTTTAGTTACGTTTAGTATTAGGAAGTGGTCATTGCACTATTTTACAAACTCATCTATAACCTTAAAGGGATAGTCCACCCCAGGATTTTCTTTAGCTGACGATATAGACCTAATAATACCATGAAGAATGATACAAGTCTCATTAAAATCCATGATCACATAACGAAGATATATCGACTTTTTTATCGAAAATCAGCCGCCCCCCAAATGCAAATGCGTTACATGGGCATGAAACGATTGTGACGTATGTTGCGAGCTGCCTTCTTATTTCGGAGACATTCACTTTCGCTTTCACTTTCATTCATGATTCGTCGTGTCAGTGCGATAACAGTGTACCGCGAGCGAAAGTGAATGTCTGCGAAATAAGAAGGCAGCTCGCAACATACGTCACAATTTCGATACTATCGGTTATTTTTTGGCGATCGTTTTTTGCCCATGTAACGCATTTGCATTTGGGGGGCGGCTGATTTTCGATAAAAAAGTCGATATATCTTCGTTATGTGATCATGGATTTTAATGAGACTTGTATCATTCTTCATGGTATTATTAGGTCTATATCGTCAGCTAAAAAAAATCCTGGGGTGGACTTTCCCTTTAACTAATATGTCTACATCTTCAGACAAAAAACCTGTAATAACACTATCATCCGCATATTTGATGATGCTACACTCTCTTACATTGCATAGACAGTCACTTGTGTAGAGGGGTAGAGCGCAAGGGAGATGACACAGCCCTGGGGCGTCACTGTATTCACAATTCTTGGACAGGATTAGGCGTTACCTAAGACCACTCTCTGTGGTCTGTCACTTGAAAAACTCTGTATCCACAGATTTAACTGGGTGGGAGTCCCATATCAATCAGTTTGTTTTAAGAAGGTGGGGGATAATAGTGTAGAAAAATCCACGAAAGTAGATCTTATATAGGTCTTAGCATTGTCTAAGTGGGCATATACCTTATGTAGGTATGTTAATAGTGCATCATCAACTCCTCGCTTATATCTGTATGCAAACTGCAAGGGGTCAATATAAAGGGAAGTGTATTCAAGAAGGTACTTCATCATGATCTTTTCGAAACATTTCATGACACTACAAGTGAGTGAAATGGGTCGAAGATCGCTAAGCTCCTTCACTTTTTTCCTCTAGGAATAGTTCTTATCAAGAATGTTTTTCCAAAGAGTCGGGATGTATTCCCTTTCCAGTGAATGGTTGAAAAGTTCACTA
Source organism: Strongylocentrotus droebachiensis (assembly GCA_035222895.1). Lineage (NCBI taxonomy): Eukaryota > Metazoa > Echinodermata > Echinoidea > Camarodonta > Strongylocentrotidae > Strongylocentrotus > Strongylocentrotus droebachiensis. The sequence continues at coordinate 12,440 of JAVYIG010018076.1, forward strand.
AATACCCCGGCTAACTGATCCCTACAAAGCTTGAGTACTTTGTTACAGACACCGTCAGGCCCCTGGGCTTTATTAGTTTGAAGTGCCCCCAAAACATCGCCTAACATCATGTTCAGAGATGCAAATTACGTTTTCAGATTCACTTAATATTTGCCTTAGTCTGAGTGTAATTACGTATTGTAAGAATATATTACCGATCGCGACCCGTCTTATAAAACAAATAATGCACTATTGCGAGTGTGCTAGGGCAGGGCCAGTGCACGAAGTTAATTAGTCAGTGCCCATAGTGAAAATGCACGAGCCCTCAGGGTAAGTGCGTTATCGATATTGCATTGACACACACATAAGTGAATACGCTTAAAGGGTTGTCAGTGTCTGTGATATGGTGTAATATTGAAGCCCTAAAAAAATTGATCGAGATGTGCAGCAAAAAAGTAAAAATCTTTGAGTGACCGGTTTTACCATACTCGTTTTCCCCAATAGACTGTTATGAAAACCGTTTGGCAAACGGTTTTCAAAATTTGTAATTCAAATCATTAATATATCTTGATAATCAGACAGGCGATCGGCTTGTAAAAGTGATGGGGTTCCTGACTGACCTAAAGGTTTATAATTATCATTGCAGCATGAGCTAAATCCAGGATTTTGTTTCAAAATCTGAGACAAAGTTACCGGATCCCTTTAAGTTTGTTGTGTGTTTTTCATTTCGTGATCTGAAGATGTCGGGGCATAGTATATTCTTCATTTTACTCTCAATCCTAGGGTTGAAGGTTTGAATCCAACCTTGGCACTAACACTCTTTATCAAGAAACTAATCCTCTCTCCACCAAGTTGTAAAATGGGTATCAGGTATAATACGGAAGTCATTGTAGTTTGTTCAGCAATATGAGCCTCTGTAAAATGGCGCCTGGCTGGAATACTCCATAGGAAGTGGGGAATATGCATTTAGTGTGTGCGCACAAGCCTGAAATGGTAACAGGGGTACAAATAATACTTGTAAAGTGCTTAAAGACATGTATTAAGCCAAATAACATTATAAGTTTAGTTTTTTCGCGTTCAGTGAGCCTGCAGGCCTTTGGACCCTTATAAATTAACACTTATATCTTCAAAACAGGGGCTAGTGTACTGTGCAATACCTAGCCCAGTGGGTGGACTCACGCTAATCCGCTGATTATCGTGAAAACTCTATTGCAACTACTTCCAAAAAAAATCAATTCACTGGCAATTTCAATATAAACCTTATTTTAAGTACCTTTAAAGACCGTCAATACTAATGGGCCAGAAGGGATTAGACCACCCAGCCAGGTCACTGACAGGTGGCTATCTCATCAACTCAGCTCTCAACTAAAATAAGAAAAAGAGGATCATGAGGGACCAACAGGCACCGATTGGGGAAGATTTCTATATAGATGGAGCAAGTAGCTACAAGTAGGACAGTGGGGCTTTGAAACCACGTTCGGAATGCGTAGAAAGTAAACTTCAAGTTTGTACATTACAAAAGGTGACGAACGAGGCTATTAAAGTCGCCTTAGGTTGATTATTTTCGAAATTAGTTGCGATCGTGTTTGAAGTAAAATTTGTACTGAATATATTACACCTGTCTGGATAGCATGCGGATTTTTCGACATGTAATCTGGAAGGCTTGTTCCAAGCAGCAGAGAAAAGCCAACAATGAACAGATTTCTTGGAGAGTTGATGTCCACATACTGAAGATTCGAGATACCCACTGACGTCACCATCCCTGAAAAAGAGAAAGAATTTCTTGTGATTTTCGTTTCCCATACATTTTCTTTTAATTGACTTCTCACCCCTTTAAAAACTAACATTCCACAAATACAACAACACAACTGAGACCGAGACTGAAGTTCGTATGGGGAACTACGTTGCTACTGTCGTCGGAATTGCGTCACATCCCTCCCTTATTTTTTCATAAACAAAATTTTGGATCCGCCCCTGAGTTAAATAGTACAACGAAAGAAGCCCAAATAAATGATAGGGAACAGTTTTTCTTACCTACAGATACAGCGATGATGCCACCGATGATTGGTTCGGGAATAGTCGCAAATACAGCACCAAACTTGAGGAGTATTCCCATCATTACAAGGAAAGCGGACATCACTTGAATTACCAAGAGACTGCTCACCTGCAAACGGTAGGACACCAAAGATAAAAGATATTCATCTTCATTCCTTATCTTGGCTGTATAAGAGATGGAGCTTTGCCCACATCAACAAAAGACATTGTGACCTTATACCATGGATCTATATGTATTTATACGTAACCTAGGCCTTTCTTTTGCGCTGCGACAAGTCTATCTCATTGCGAAAAGACGGGCTTCGGTCTTTAACCTTGCAATCAGAGATGACTAATGTTGAATGAATTCTCTGTTAATAATAATAATGATTGGTCTGTTTATATAGCACATCAGCTATATGAATAAACTCTACTGCGCCTAATATGAAGTATCACATTATTACCCCAGCTGTAGCTGAGCCGCCAAAATAATGCGCTAAAGAATTCAAGGAATTTTTTTCCTACTGAGTACCCATTTACTTCACTTGGATGGAGAGGGTTAGATGTAGATAAATGTCTTGCCAAAGGAAACTAGTGCTGTGGTGGGACTCGAACCGCGAACCAAATGATCCACCGTCCGGCGACGTTTCCACGGGACCATGACACCTCTGTTCTATGTCGCCATCAGTTACCGTGGTACGGCAGCAGCAGTTGTGCAGATTAGGTAATTTAGGCCTATCATTAACAGTATACATCATAAAAGGTAGCAGAGGGCGGTATGCCAAATTGTGACATGGTAATAAAGCTCTGTCGCTCGACTCATTTGATTCTACACAGAAAACGAGCTGAAAATAACAATAAATTGACTACTTTAACAAAAAAAACACACTAGTAAATCATAATGAAAGTGTAATTTGTTTGCTTTTCTATAGTAGAAAGAACATAGTCTTTTTCGTATTACACTAGTCAATCTTTGCCAAATATGTGGTATTTTTAGCAGAATGGAGATGGATGTAAAAAAAAGACATTTTAACGTCATTTCTCCATAGAACATTTATTTTTAATTAAACGAGCTCTGCTCAGTTACCCAAACGTTTTGATATGCCTACTTTTGTCAATCCGATCATCCCTATGTTGGCCGAGTACGATGCGGCGTGGACGCATGCGCCCCAAAGTCCTGCGAGGAAACCGCCAATGCCCTCTATGCCGATCCCTCTATTCAAGGCGTGATCGGGTGGATTAGGTGCTCCGGATAGTTTGGCACATGCGTAGTAGTCCCCAATGGACTCAACGATAGAGGCAAGAACAGCGGCGCTCATCCCAAACACACCTCCTGCAGAAAAAGAGGGCGCTCCCCCATTGTCCTTTCCGAGATTAAGAGAAGAATGAAAATAGATTTTAACTTGTTCATCTAATGTACAATGTAGTCCAATACACCCATATCTGTGCCTCACAGGATCGAATGCCAGTAACAGACATGTCATAACAAACCAAAATTTAATCTCTGTTGGTTAAATATTTAATGTCATTCCTAAATAGAAGAGCATGGTATTAATATTATATTATCTTAATCCTTCGTCTTACAAGAAACTGTTCACATCTATGGACCATATTTTGATGTAAAGGTCAATGCAATCGCATAATTATATGCCCATCACTTTAGGGTGTGATTTTTTAATTTTTGGCAAGATTAAATCATGTTGGTGAAATCAAAACCTTCCGAGACTGAATGACAATCGATATTGTCAACAAAAAACCTTTACAATTTTCAGGGTTTATGAAGAAGAGGGTGTTGGATGCCGCTTCTGAAAGGTAAAGGCACTGCTTGTTATTGAGCTACGCATCAGAGGCCAGGGCCATGCCTATAACTCAGCTATTTTGTCCTTGTACTTATTGAGACCAAACATACAAAGTAATAGGTAACAATTTATACTTGTAATGCAGTCGGAAGTGTGAAGTTAAAAAACACTGCATTTTTTACTCCAAGGTCTTACTAGTTCCCTCAGACTACGCCATTTTGTTTCATCTTTCTTCGTAAAACCGCTGGCAGGTAAAGGGATTGGAACCTGCCCATACCATCCACTTTTAAAACCCGATGGCCAAATGGAACGAGTACCTAACCAAAACATACATGCCACCTCTTCAGATTTGGGGTTACTTTTTGTTCAGATTTTCTAATGTTTTTCGAAATTGTGCCCCACCCCTACCTTTTTGAAATTATAAGGTCTTAGGTGTACGCCAATACCTTCATATTTCGACCTGATATTCAGTCTTTGAGGGTTATCATTAATATTGTTCTTGTTGTTTGTTTTTGTTGCATGATTGTTCGCTCGTCTTGCTTGTTCAATATTTTTCGGCCTTTTGCCCATTTTTAAGACAAAGTTCTGGACCTGCCCCTCTTACCAATTCCTGATTGACCCCTGGGTGAGGGGAAAAAATCAAGGTGCTTTAGTCACGACATCATTGCTAGCATAGGTAAGAAACTAATTGCATTTTTGTTTCGACACCCTCTCCCCCACTATTCGAAGTGGTCAATCGCCCTCGTTTGCTTTAAAAAAAATAGTTTCTCACCTGGGTAAGGGAAATAGAACCAAGGTGTATTAGCCACGCCTTCACTGTTTGCATCGGTACGAACCCTGTAAGTTAGGTGAGCTAGGATCATTGGGGAAACACATCAGTGATAGTCAGGATAAAACAGAGTAGCCACGAAAGGACTGCGGCGATGAAGATCTGTAAGCAATGTGTAACGAATTAAGGGATTTGTTATGCAAGACGAAACTTAACAACCATGAAAATGTGACTGCTAAAAATATAGGGCGATTCTTTGAAACCTTTCCTGTACCACATTTGCCCCATGTATTAAAGATAAACTTGAGTTCTGGTAAAAAAAAAATATATATATATTCTCACAGAATCAAACGAAACTTACACGGAATGTGCAAATTACAAATAAATAACATGTGCTAAACAAATGTGTACTGGCTGAGTAATGAGCATAGAAAGATAAGGAAATCAAGGTAGTACTAGCCCCGACACCATTTGTGTAGTCCCATATGCATTTTTCTGTGTACAGTGCTTGTTACTTTACCAATACTGGGCCAAATTTATTATGATTTTGATGACTCCATAACCTTGCAGTGCTAACAAATACTTACATGCTACATGATCAACTGATTCTGATTCATTCCGAACCTTTTTTTCACAATGTATCGCATTTTAATACCAGAACTCACCTTTATCTTTAATATGTGTCAATTGGTTATTGTAAAACCAGGAATTTTCACGAGCTTTGGGCCTACTAGAAACTTCTTCTACGCAATCGAAATTCAGTATTGTAGTTCAATCATTTCGAAGCAGGAGAATTTTACTAATCTGAACCACTCGTAAAAGATTTTAGACAATTTTAGGAGTGGCATAAGAATTCCGTGAAGATCTAACGAGGGTAATATGTGTAAAGCGCCATGAGCGTCAGAACCTGACGGATACCGGCGCTATATAAATAACCATATTATTTTTATTATTATTATCATTTAAATGCCCCCCTCCCCGAAAAAAAAAATCCAATCCGAAACTGCAAAAATCAGTACATAATGTTAAAATGTTTTCTTTTGCTTTGAGGTAGAATGGTTCGTACTTACCGGGAAAAGGCGGAATAGTGGGTATCTAAAGACATGGCATCCATTGCTTTTGCTGAACCTAGACAGGGTACCTTGAGACGGTCAATGTATTGTGAGCAGAGAATGATTAACGCCATCGTGCTGTGAAACAGAAAGAGGTAACAAAGTGTTAAGAAAATCGCAATGATATGGCAATTCCATATGGACTAAACGCAACACAATCGAAAATATATCAACATTCTTCTTTTAGCAAAAATGTCTTCCTCACGAAGAATCAGAAAAAGCAGAGCAGCATTTTCAAAAAAATTAAATTGGCTGAAGTGGTAAGAACTCAGATCGTCTTTTTTCCTTTCAAATAGACCAGTTCACGGTTAGCAAATTACTGCAATGACCCCGAATATCCACAGATCTTAAAAACATGAAGAGATCTCACTTTGTACATTTGAAATAATCACATCCTACAGCGATGGAGGTGCTATATAAATAGCTTTTGTTTCCCCTGTTCGAAGAATACTTCCACCTGTGTATCATGGAGTGCAATGAATGTGCATGAATGAATAATGTTACATAACCTTTCATGAGCACGTATCCATTATTTCGTCTCCATGTATTTCAACATTTGTTCTGCAATGACCTTTATCTGCTCATGCTCAGACTGCAACCGTGAACTGGCCAATTGAAAATATTAATTCGGATGTTGTCAACACAATCACGGCCAGTGGCGTAGACAGGTCCTCAGTTTTGGGGGATGATTAATGAAAAAAACAATAAAGTGTATACATGTAAAAAAAATATTTAAAAAAAACATACACACACACGCAAAGGCGCATGCCACGCACGCACACACACATACGCATACACACACAAACACGCATTCCCCTCCATATTATACCTACATATTGCGTATTTGTGCACACGTGTAGTTTAATAAATAATAAAAGATTCGAAAGCGTAGTGTAGGATAGGCCTATTCAATCATTTATTTCCAACTTTCAAAACAATTAACAAATCAATAACAAATACATATGAATAATAGTGACGGGTTCATTAAAGTACTAAAATCTGCTTATTAGACAAGCATAATTTTCACTTTCTCTTTCACATACATATAAATTTACACTTCCACAGCGGTTCGTTCATACTTTTCTGAAAATGCTTTAGTTTTGTTGTCCCATATTTCCAGCAAATTTTCATCAATGGTCGTGTTTATTATTGGTTAACAATCTCCGCTGGGAGCAAGTAAGAATGACAATGGAAATTAAAACTGGTCAGTACCATGAAGGTAGAAAATATTTTGTAGTATTTGGCTAATAGCTTCTTTGAATATGTTCTCAACATAATTATGAGACCAAATACACATAATAACACAGATATGTACGTCATATAACTTTGAAGTAAGTTCATAAATACTGATTTAGCGATGAAGCGTAGCGAGCGAGCGAAAACATTGTGTTTGTGAAATTGAAAATCGTAATGACTTTAAACAAAAGGCTAATCATATCCTAATTAAAGTGTACATATGAATGCGCATAAAGTATACTAGCGTTCATGAACATGATATTCGAAATGAAATACAAAGGAGTGTAGCGACCAAGCAAGATCATTTTCTGATTTCCAAAGGCTTAAAGTTTTAGTGCGATAGAAAGCTCTTTATACATTGTTGTAGTGCAAACTAAGTATGAAGGGGTGACCAAAGTTCGCGGAGATTTTGAAATATTAGAGAATGTGATATTCCATACACACATTAATTCATTTTAATTAATACAAATTGACAGCAAAGTTTTTTTACTACAAATTGGTTCAACTAGAAAATTCATCGTCAAAGGATTCAGGAGATATCGCGATCGAGAAAATTCAGTTTCAGATCGGCGAGCGCGCTGCAATTAAAAAAATCATAAAAACAACGAGACCTTACTTTGCGCACGAGTGTTTATAGTTTACAACTGATATCACAAAAATGTGATCCATCAAAAATAAGGTTATATCATAACTTTCAATGCGAGATAGGATAAAATCAGTTGTTACCACTTTTACTCACAATTTTGAAGATATCTGCTCTCAAAATGAAAATTACCAGACCCTTATCAGTAAGTTCATAATTTTCCGGAACGGACGCACATTTTGCCGATCTTTTGTAAATATTTTCACAATTCCAAGGAAAATTCGTCCCTGAGTATCTTATGTTACTCTTTCCATTGGTGATATCAGATTTTCGAAATCCTTCTGATTTTTTGAGATAGCGAACTTAGGTCAAGCGCGAACTATTCTCACACCACCATACATAAAACAGGCACTGAAACCTGGGGAAATACTGTACACTCTTTCTCCCCACCTAAATTATGGGGAGGAAACATACCCCCCCCCCCTCCCCTCGTTTTCTACGCCCATGATAATGACAATTACCACTTCCCCCGTGTAATCCCGTTACCAATAATTGTTGAATAGTTGAACCCTTCCCTGTGCAAAAAAAATACATGTGTATTTTTGATTTGTCCTATCGGCCATGGCTATCTGTTCTGGGGCCCTATCCTTAGGCTGGGATTCGAACTCAAAACATCGTTACTGAAAGTAAAAAGGGCGAACTGGCCGTGTTAACATTACTTAACCTATCTTCTCTCCTCTCAAATCGTCCTTAACGAGTGTACAAACCTTCAAATATATTTAAGTAAATAAACAGTTTTACGATCTACAACCAAAATGATATTCATTCAGACGTAATCCTCTACACGTGCTGTTCTCTGTCACCAATGTCCATCAACATTTTATCGTCTCAATGTCCATGTCTTATAGATCTACGAGCGTTGATAAATAGACACCCTACTTAAAAGAATACTGTATATCGTCTGATCTCTTGTAAAATGTGTTATAAAGAAATAAGTACCAACACCTGATTTGTTTGAACGAGGAACAATGAACTATAAAAATCAAGGTTTTTTTCATGTGGAAAAAAGGGAATCTGTTTCCGAAGACCACTCACTCGTAAAGGCCTCTGTTTTACCTCCCAATGGTGGTTTTTGTATACAACTTTAACTGTCTTAGACTTGGACTTGCACTTGGACTTTTATCTTTTTAGAATAGAATGAAATTTGGAGGGTTTTATATATCATATTATATTATATTATATTTGGGTTGGGGGTTAAGTTAGGAATTAGGTTGGAGTTAGGATAAATATTTGTTGTATAACCCACTGGTATTATCATTATCATTATTGATTCTATCATTACTATTATTATTGCCATCAATATAATCATTATTATTATAATCATCATTATTGTTATCATTATCATCATTAATGTTGCTATTATACTATTAAGTATTTGGCGCCACCTGTGCCGAGGAAGGGGAGGCAAATGGAATGACCGTGACCTGCTTGTCTCTCTTCCCTCTACACCTGGTATTGATGTGCAGGTGCACCACACTCCTACCCTCATACGAATAGTGCAATTGTTTCTTAACATTCAAAGGTGATGACTCTCCTCCACAGTCTCCATTTAACGTCCTGTCCGAGGGACGGAGTGTGTTCCCCATGAAACTTGCCTGCGTCTATGAAACAGGGGGTAGGCGCGTTAACACACAACACATGTTTCAGTAATCCACCTAGGTTGGATTTGAACCCACGTTCGTTGGCGACTGAGCAAATCAGAGAGCCAACTGATCCAATTTGTATGTGGAATACTTACAACGTTGCAATTCCCAGTGGACACTGCACTTCTGTGTTGCAACGGGTGTGAGGGACAGACCTATTAGAGTAACCGTTGGTGCTATGGTTAGAGGCCCGATGTATTTCATCAGGATACTGACGATTCCAGTAAAACCAAGAACAATCTCGAAAAAGAAGACAATATGAGGGCCCCTTGAGTCTGCAAGTATAGGAAAAGATCGATTGTATTATTGTTGTAACAGAATTACATTAATGTGTATAACATGAAGAGTTTCACACTCGGCGCTCTATAAATCAGTGGTCTGGCTTAAGTTAATCTACCTTAAAGAAGACGAGCCTTTTCTTAGATAAACGTATTTGCTTAATGCGGACGCTGCATAGACCTCGCTCCATTATGCATTGTTTTTCCGTTTCTTCTATTTGTGTAACGCATTTACAGATATCTTGTTAGATTACATGTTTACGTACGTTTTTTGCAAACATACTCCCATCACAAACCATGTGAATTAAAACAAACTCGACCCTTCTAGATTCAAAACAGGGAATAGCATATTGTTTGAAATCTAAAATATCAAACTGAGTTATTGTATTAGTCATGATATTAATTATAAATGAATTACTGGATTAATCTGTAAGGATGAGTTATGATTTTCATGAAATATAACGTTTTTTTAATTTATTGTATTATGCTGACGAGATATGTATCTGGTGTTTTCTAATTATATTGATTATCTCTATTCTAGAATATCGGCACGTGGAATAAAGGGATGATTCCGAAATATAGTAGTTTATCTTACCTCTTGCATGCGACTGTAAACTCTGCATTATCCTCACATTCGTTGAGTTATCTGAATGAGAGAAATAGACAAAATTCATTAGAAAAACTGAAGGGAAAAGTGTATTGATTGCTAGTGAAAGAGTACTACTGAAACGTAGCTTTAATCCTTCTAAAACATTTGATATAAGGGCT